>CM042180.1:45173366-45178144 GCA_023376005.1 Doryteuthis pealeii | reverse complement strand
GGAGCGACCCTGTTTTAGGTCTGTCCCCAGTGCTAGCTGGATTAGAAGAGGCATGAGTTTGCTTATTCGGCTTTGCCGCCAAAGTATGCTGGCTCGTGATTGGTTTGTTTGAAACATAGGCTCGCAGACAAAGGACGATAACCCCCATACCCCAGAATTCTCAATAGTACCCCATTCCTACTACTATCGGTGTTCCTGAAAAATGAAATGAAATTAGGAATACGTGTATTTTGCATTTGTCTATCAGATAAGCAACAATACCTTCATGGGATATTTTTTTAATATACAAATGTAAGGTAATCAAAATGACTGTTAAGTAAGGGATGATTCTATTTGGGATCATCAAAATCTCACTGTACTACTTTACTGTATGCTCTTGTAGGTAAAAAAATATATACTCATACAAGGATATTTATAAATCCCTAAAAAGAGCTCAATGTATAATAATCAATAAATCAAATTATATGCCTCGTCGCAATATATTACATACGTCTTGTGTTCTCATTTTACTAATACCATGAGTCGACTAACCCACACCATTTCAAGTAGCTATATCCCTTCATATTCAACAGACTTTACGTTGAGTTTTAATGGCATTTGCTACGAGACTTATCTGAGAGGGGCAATAAAAAGTTCTTGGTGAAGTGCGCTAGAAAAGGTGATTCTACTCGCTAGTTTATTTACGGGGTTTCGATGGAGCTCTTATTCTCCGTAGTTGGTTATTATTCGGACGAAAGAAGGAAACAAACACGAATATAAATTACAGACACATGTATTATCAAAAGTACAGAAATTGTTGCAAATTTTAATGGCAATTGCCACTAGACTTATCTGAGAGGTACAATAAAAAGTTCTTGGTAAAGTGCGCTAGATAAGGTGATTCTACTCGCTGGTCTTGGAATGTTGTTAAGACGCTTCGTCTGGTCGGTTCTCGTCCGATAAGTAAAAGTAGGGGATGCTCTTTTAGAAGCTTCTCGCCTGGGTAACTGTTCTTTTAAATGACGGTGGATGGGGCCCTTTTAAGTTGACTATTTAGGTCCTCAGCCTTCTGATAAGTATGCTGTCGAAACAGCCTTCAGTAGTATACTATTGCGACAGCCTTAGAAAGTATGCTGGTTAAAGGGCAAGGTGATGGGAGCGTTTATTCTAGCGTTTCTTCTCGGTAACTGCTCCCTGATAAGTGATGGGATTTGGTTTTGGCGCCAACATCGTATGTTGGCTAGCCGCCCTCTAGCGGCAGGGGGAGATAATTCTCTATCGGATTTCCGATAGTTTTTGTTTCTCTTCTGAAAACCAAACCGACTTGGATAATCAAGATATAGTTTCTCACGTCAATATTTAGTGACACGAACAGTGGCGGGACAAAGGGGCTCAGGGAAGGGCAGCTGACCCAGGGCTCAACTTCAAAATCGACCTAACCCAAAAACCACTACCTAGGATTTAACCCGCAAATACTACTTAGAACTGTATTAACTCAGCACCTATATCCGTTGCGCCCAATGTCTAACTGTCCAATTCTAAGCGAATTTTTGGAATTTATAAACCTAATTGCATTTGACTTAGCGCTAATACCCTTGGGAAAGGTATGAATCTTTCTCTCTCTCTCTCTCTCTCTCTCTCTCTCTCTCTCTAGCTATGGATAAATAGTAGGGCAAACTGGGCTCTTTAACCGTGGTTATGCAACCGGCTTATGACTGAATTGCATTTCTTGAAATTGAATATATGTGAAAAATAATTAGTTTCAATAAATTGCCTACTACTTATATTTATAAATATACTCTTACTGAGGTAGGACACATTCAAACAAGGTAGGCCACATACTATAATAGAATAAATAGGAAGCGTGTGGTATAATGATTAAAGTCATGGGAAATGGACTCGTCGCCCCGAGTTCAAATCCTGGACATGGTAATTGCATTTCACTTAGCGCTAATACCCTTGGGAAAGGTATGCATTCTACTCTCCCTCTAGCTATGGATAAATAGTAGGACAGGCTGGGCTCTTTAACCTTGGTTAGGCAACCGGTCTAGGAGAAGGAAAACTCTGAATTCAAACCTGTTAAACTCCGCTTAAAAATTGACCTTGTGTCACATCCTACCCATGCGGAGGGGTTGGTAAATATATATATATATGTATGATTTTTTTTACCTTAATTTATATTGCTTTTTTGTGTATCTAATCTACCCTTTTTAATTATTGGTTCCCATATTGTATTCATCTCTATACTTGGTCTTGTTGGATTATTTCTGGTGATATAAGGTGTGCTACAATACACCACTTAAATTTATAGACTAAGCGAGGTCACGTGGTTTAAATCCTAGCCAATCAACAGCCCGACTGCGTGGCTGGTTGACCACTTAATCACTGATACTGAGAGACGTAGGAAGGCGTCGCTTTTTTTGCGCATTTGATAGACTGTTCGCTGTTCGATAAACTCAATGCATTATATCGCCTCAAGAAACGAAAGCTGTTGTCGGTATTTGAAGACAGACGGACAGACAGACGGACAGACAGACAGACGGACAGATAGAGCAGTGATGGTCAAGGCGGTCATTGGTCATTGACCTCTTTCGAGATTCGGCCTGGTGTAGCGTAATTATGATGGTCTACGGAGAATTTGGGGGATTGAAAAGAAAACGGTAATCGGATTTCTGGAGAAAGAGAAGAAAAAGAAATCTTATTATAATGGAGATTGTGTGCTTTTCCGTCTGTAACCGAAACTATATTCCTACTCAAGTCACAATTCTCTTAGTTATTGACATCACATTCTCCATGATTTTATTTTTATCTAAACCGCAATTATTAATAAAATTGTCTTACATTATTAATACTGTTAACTATGTCTACATACTCACAACATGCAATTATATTTATATATACAACAAAATAGCGCTTTACAATGTGAACGGGAAGGCTAATTTGCATATTAATATTAAAAAATCGAATTTAATAAATATGTGCTTAGTATTATTGATTTCTAACTGTTTGGTTTTATTTTAATGAATATAAGCAAAAATCTCTTCAATAAATCTTAAATGAAATCCATTAACAAGAAAAAATAATTGTCATTTTATTCTTTACTTCCTCTTATAACTAAATACTTAAATTAGAAAAAATAACAATGAAAGACGAGAGTGATGGAAGAGTAAGTTTCAGTTGTTCCATTTTTTGTTATACTCCCTCTGTTTCAAATCTTTTTATCTGTATTCTTATTTAGTTTCATTAGCCTTTCTAATTTAATACAATATTTTATTACATTAAAACTTAGATACTTGCACCCAGAGGGTGCATATATTTGCTAGTAAGAACAAAAAGAGGTTAAAGTTTGGAATTGTAAACACTCAACAGGTGCCAGCCATTGACCGACCAATGACCTCTGAACTAGATTTAAAAAAAACGGAAGTCCCAGGTTTTCTGCAGAGGCCGGAAGTGGATATGTCCCTTCCCCCACCCCCGGGACCACAAACGGAAGAAGAGAAAAATAGGCCTCTTTCGACTGGGCCTTTGTCGGAGGCAGGCGTGAGTTTCTTTGGGTCCCACGGTGACGTGTCTTGGCTAGCAACGAACAGTGCGCATGAACGTGATTTACGATAGAACAGCTTGACCTTACCCCTCTCTCTCTCTCTCTCTCTCTCTCTCTCTCTCTCTCTCTCTCTCTATCTATCTATCTACTTCTCTCTGAAAAAGAACCCACGAGCCTAGAAAGAAATAAACAACCCTTTTTCGACTATACAACTTTCGTATGTTGTTTCACTGAGCTAACGACGGCTACTACTACTAACGACTACTATTACTCGACCTTGGCCCCTACGCTACACTGGTCACGTTTCAAAAGGACATTCGTCCGACTGAAGTAAATAGTAGCCATTATAGTTACTAGCAAATATATGCACCCTCCGGGTGCAAGTATTTAAGTTTTAATATAATAAAATATCATATTAAATTAGAAAGGCTAATGAAACTGACTAAGAATGCAGATAAAAAGATCTGCAACAGAGGGGGTATAATCGAAAAATAGAACAACTTTGAAACTAACTATTCCATCATTTTCCATTACTCCCCTCTTTCATTGGTAAATTTTCCTAATTTAACTATTTAGTTAAAATAGGAAGTAAAGGATAATATTACAGTTATTTCTTCTTGTAAATAAATTTCTTTTAAGATTTATCCACGAGATTTTTGTTTATATTTCTTAAGATGAAACCAAACAATTAGAAATCAATAATACCAAGCACATATTTATTAAAATAAAATTTTAAGTATCAATATGCAAATTAGCCTTCTCGTTCAAACTGTAAACCGCTATTTTGTTGTATATATAAATACAATTGCATGTTATTAGTACGTAGATATGGTCAACAGTATTAATAATGTAAAACAATTTTTATTAATAACTGAAGGTTTAAAAGAATGAAATCATGGAGAATTTGACGTAAATAATTAAGGGAATTGTGACTTGAGTAGTAATATAGTTTCGGTTACAGACAGAAAAACACACAATCTCCATTATAATAAGATTTACTAAGCTTATCTTAGCTTATCTTAGATGTGACACATGGCCAGATGTATGAGGCACCTAGTGAAATCAAACTCATGTTATATGCAGCCACTGGACCCGACAAAGAACACGGAACACTTGCATATATAAAAATATTAAATTATATTTTTATTTTATAATTGTGTGCAGACTGAGAGTCGTCGACAGAGGATGCACATACACCGGAGCCTTCTGACTGCCAGCGATCTCAATCTCGATCTACCTAATACAGCTTTCTAAG
>CM042180.1:45150866-45168366 GCA_023376005.1 Doryteuthis pealeii | reverse complement strand
GGCGGTCTTGAAGGATTGAGTGACACGGCTTGACTTCATCCCGACCCTTCCGGTGGATACCATGAGAATCGGTGGAGAAGACCCTCTCTCGGTTTAGATTAGAAAGAGTTTAGTCAGTGTCGGCCAAACCACGAAAGTGGTAAGTCGTGTTAAGTGCACTGCCGTACTCAATCTGCGCAGTTAGTCTGGTGGGGATTTCGGAATAAAATATGATCTAAGTTAAATCGAAGTCTTGTGTTATTATCTAAAAACTGCCAATGACACAGGGTTTCTGATAAAGAGAAATCCCAATGGAAGATCAGACACGAAGTCCCCAAGACGAAGTCCAGACGCTAGAAGTAGAACGTAAGATACCAAAGATGAGCAGAAGAAGAATAGAAGTAAAGAGAGTATACAACACTTTCAACTATTATAAGAACTTTACATCTTGTAGTAGAGTCATTATCTTTTTTTTTCACCTGGTAAAAATGCCGATATTTTGGTAAACCCAGCGGCTTTCGTCCGTCTAACAAAACTCGTTCCCCAATCTGGTAGATTTATTTTCCCGTTTTTTGAAAATATAAAATTCTCTCAAAAAATAAATACTGATAGCAAAAACTAGATCTCTTACTTGCACCATTATTTGAGGAAATAGCATTAAAGATTGTCGGTTAAAATGCGCCAGAAATCCTCGTTTTCGCAACATTTAGCCTATAGAAATTGGTTAGAAAATTTAGCAATTTCAATATTAAAACAGAAAAGATTGTCATTTTAAACGAAACGAATAAAATATTATAAGTAAAATTTGTTGCGGGAAATAGTTAATGTATCGCGTGAGACTTACATCAAAGGAGATCCAGAAATTGACATGTTTCATATAACAGCACCTTTTCCAAATCGTTTGAAAGGATCCCATATCTCATATTAATCAGCTCTACTATATTTTTCTAAATCTGTTTACTTTTTATATCGATTTAATCTCATCTTAGTTACTGTATGTATCCACACAGATCTGTAAAAAAACAAAAAACAAAAAAACAATTTCAATGTTATTTTCTTTTTACAGGATTTTTTACGCCTCGCTATCAATTTAACGCAGTAATACTTTTGATAAAAACGAATAAAATATTATAACTAAAATTCAAATTAAAAATATGCTCCCCGCCCCCATCACCACAGACACATCCGATATTTTGCTTTTTACCAAATAAGTAAGCTGTAACAGTGATAACATCTTAAAAGATTGAAATGTATTTCCTCAAATGAAGGCAAAGTGTTGACAAAAAATATTTTGGGTGTCAACTCAGCAAATGTTCTGAACAGATTGGTATGTAGACCCGCTCAACGGGGTGGGGGGTCCAGTGGCTTCGGCCTGGATCTTTACAAGTTAATAGCGTCGATCCCAGGGGTCTATCCCTTGACTTAAAGGGGCAGGGTTGAGTTTTGCCCAGCGCCTGAGGCGCCCCTCGTGTGGGGGAATGCCGAAGGGATCGACGCAATTTTTGTTCTTTCCCACCCATGAGCTTCGGCTTGTGAGTGGGCCCATGTTAAAACGAGGCCTTGTGCCCAGCCCATACAAGTGGGGTATGAGGCAAATACCTGTGTAGAACAGATTGGGTAATCTGATCTGTGCGGTAAAGTGGGGAGCTGACGGTAGATGTGGCGCTTTACCAATGCAAAAACAATCTCCCTGGTCTAGTGCTAGCGAAAAGGGGATAGAATCCCTCGCTGTCCGGCTGATACCGACAATAGGCCACTTCACCAATTTAACTTTTTACAATACCATATTCTTCACCAGAATTCCACAGTGCATATTTTGTCCTTCAAGAATATACAAAATGGTTTCTTCTTCTTTTTCTTCTTCTTCTTTCACTCCTTCATTCTTCATTCTTCTTCTTCTTCTTCTTCTTCTTTCACTCCTTCATTCTTCTTCTTCTTCTTCTTCTTCTTCTTCTTCTTCTTCTTCTTCTTTCACTCCTTCATTCTTCTTCTTCTTCTTCTTCTTTCACTCCTTCATTCTTCTTCTTCTTCTTCTTCTTCACTTGTTCACCCTTCTTCTTCTTTTTCTTCTTCTTCTTTCACTCCTTCATTCTTCTTCTTCTTTCACTCCTCCATTCTTCTTCATTCTTCTTTTTCTTCTTCTTCTTCTTTCACTCATTCATTCTTCTTCTTTCACTCCTTCATTCTTCTTCTTCTTCTTCTTTCACTCCTTCATTCTTCTTCTCTTCTTCTTCTTCTTCTTCTTCTTCTTCTTCTCTTCTTCTTCTTCTTCATTCTTCATTCTTCACTTGTTCACCTTCTTCTTCTTTTTCTTGTTCTTCTTTCACTCCTTCATTCTTCTTCATTCTTCTTTTTCTTCTTCTTCTTCTTTTCCTCACTCTTCCATTCTTTCTTCCACTTCTTCTTCATTCTTCTTTTCTTCTTCTTCTTTCACTCCTCCATTCTTCTTCATTCTTCTTTTTCTTCTTCTTCTTCTTTCACTTCCATTCTTCTTCATTCTTCTTTTTCTTCTTCTTTTCTTTCACTTCTTCATTCTTCTCTTCTTCTTCTTCTTCTTCTTTTTCTTCTTCTTCTTTCACTCCTTCATTCTTTTTCTTGTTCTTCTTTTCCTTCATTTTCTTTTTCTTCTTCTTTCACTCTTTCATTTCTTTTCTTCTTCTTCTTCTTCTTCTTCTTTCTTCTTCTTCTTTCACTCATTCATTCATTCATTCTTCGTTCATTCTTCTTCGTTCATTCTTCTTCTTTCAATCCTTATTATGATTGTTTAGTCGTATTTTTAAATCTCTATTTCCGGTTTGCAATAACCGCCCGTTTTTTCCGACTAGATGGCGCTGAGGTCTTCTTCTTCAATTCTCTTTTTGCTCTTTTCACCGGGACGTTCGACCCGTGAGGGCGGGGGGGGGAGGGGGGGGCGATGGAGGGGGCGTTCGTTTCACCGTCAGCTGCAGGAGTGGATCCAGCTGGAGATGGCCGTTCACTCCCCTAGAGAGCGGCGAATTCACTATGGCGACAGACAATTGGACCAACTGACACGGGAAGATGACATTCGAATAAAAGGAGGGACAGGAATTCTTTTCTGCGCTTGCTCGGGGCATTGTCTCTGTCTCGCCTTTGAGAGAGAGAGAGAGAGAGAGAGAGAGAGAGAGAGAGAGAGAGAGAGAGAGAGAGAGTGTGCAATGATGGACGCCTGTAGTTATGGACTATAACACATTCACACACGTATAATGCATTCATACACACAACACACACACATACACACACACACACACACACACACACTTGCACACATACACATTGCACACACGCACACTTGCACACACACCAAAACAGGTACACTAGGTGTGCGTATGTATCGGGGTATTGAGAGAGAGATTATGTGTGTGTATGTGTCGATGTATGTAAATGCGTGTGTATAGTTTTTATTTCGTTTGATTTTTTTGTGGCATATCAAGTGTCGTGGGTTATTTAACCAAAGCCATCCTTGTAGAAGAACACTAGTGGCTTAACTTAACCAATAGCTGGCAGTTATGATAGGGTTCATAACCGTTCTCATTCCATTACCCATGACCGGGGATAAGTGCTAAGGTAAATTCAGACAAATAGTTAGATAGACTAGCAAAAAAATAAATAAATAAATAAATAAAAGAATTTAAAAAAAGCGCCCTTCAGGTACAAGTATTTGAGTTTTAATATAATTAAATATTATATTGAATTAGAAAGACAAATGAAATTAAATACGAACACAAAAAAGATTATACTTATTTTTACTTTATTCTAATTGATTTCGATATAAAATTCTACATAGGATTGCTTTTAATATATTTGAGAATAAAACAGTAATATTAGAAATCAATAAAATTGTTTGTTTATTGATTTTAACGGCATATCAACCCGTCCGGGGTTATGTCATGCCTACCGGTTATGATGTAATACATAGTGTATTTATATATATACTTTTAGTAATTGGTTTTAACAATGTGTTAACATTATTGGGGGGCGGTTATGTTAAATCAATAAAAGTAAGTATTTGTTAAACGTGATTTTGTTAAAACCGGTATGCAAATATTTCGCACTATATACGATGTTAAACCTTTATTTCTTAAGTAGAAGGGATTTTTTTGAAAGTTAGTCTCGCAGATCCATTATTATTGAATCATGAGTTTGATCCTCGTCGGATGCCCCATTAAAATCTCCATGTAAAAAAAGACCTTGCATTTATCCAGCCACTCTCAAAATAAACGTTAATGTCTACTATTAAAAATTTCACAAATATAGATCAAATCTTTAGTATTTTTTTCTCAAAAACCAACCCCTGGTGATATTTAATGTGTATATATATTTACGTTAATTGTTTAATTTTCGAAGTTTCCTCCGGACATACACATACACAAAACTGCCCTTTATATATGTATAGAAGGCGTGTGGAGTTCGAATCGTAGGAAAAGGAACGGAACTGTTAACTATCACTAGAATAAAGATATGAGCAGTAACAGTTAACAGTTCCGCTTTCTCCAAATTTTCATAAATCTTCTGACGAAGGGATTTTTCATCTCGAAATATTAAAACAATAAATCAAAGGTAAATGGACAACATCATAGTTACCTCGTTTTCTTTTTACACTTGCATTGTGATATCATTTAAATTTTATTTTTTAATTTTTTTTCACAAATATAAATCAAATCTTTATTATTTTTACTCAAAATGCACGATCTGGTGACAGTAAATGTGTATATATATTAACTTTGTCATTAATCGTTTTATTTACTCAGTCACTGCCTTCTAGCACCCAGATGATAAAAAGGGGTTGGGCTTGCCATAAGGGCAATAGGGTTGGGATTATAGATATGAACAGATTATTTAATCAGTTTTGTTAAAGACCACCGAATATTTCTTCTTTATGATCTTCAAGTGTAGACGTTCAAGTCTTCTGCTTGTTTTCCGTATATCTGAATCTAGATGGCTGAGAAAGTACCCCATACACTATAACCATTAACCACTCTTTGAGGACGAACAGTGACATGGTTGAAAGCGCTTGGGTAAAAACACTTTCTCTATCTCCCCCCCCTCTCTATCTCAGCTAGCATTGGACAGCAATCACAATCTCCTTATTTTGATTGCCGGCGCAGATCATTATTCTCTTCCATGATTCAGGTGGGTTCCAGTCATCCATTCTATCTGCCATCACGTATATGAATGAAGAAGGGTCCAAGCTTTTAAATGTAGTGTGCGTCAATACCTCCAACCTACTGAGAAAAATAACCAAATATCAGTAGGTCAAATTTATCCCGAACACTATATATATATATATATATATGAGAGTAAGTAAACAAACAATGTGTTTATTTGATATGGCTTTTAGCCGACAATTTTTGGAGGATATCTGCTTAATTAAAGTCATACCTAATTTTGAAAATTAATTCGTTAATAATTAATGAATTTAGGCGGGAATATATGTTCAAATGTAAGGCGAAATTTTCTCGATTTGTTTAGCCTTACATTTGAACATATATGCCCGCCTAAATTCATTAATTATTAACTAATTAATTTTCAAAATTAGGTATGACTTCAATTAAGCACATATCCTCCATATATATATATATATATGTGTGTGTGTGTGTGTGTGTGTGTGTACAGAGAGAGAGAGAGAGAGAGAGAGAGAGAGAGAGAGAGAGAGAGAGAGAGAGGGGTGATTTGAAGACGTTTTGAAGAGTATTTGGTGAAATTCGCCTCACGGACGGTGCCCCGCGGCCAAAAATGTCGGCTTCCTCATCGGGAGGGCAGACATCGACCCTGAAAGTGACAAGCCGATGGAGGGTCGTGGGGTGGGGTCGGGTCTGGATGTGGTTTAGTTTTCTGTCCGGCAACTGAAGAGGAATTCAATGAAAGCCTTTGATACAACCGAAATAATCACAGGTGTTACAAAAAAAAAAAAAAAAGGTTGGTAGGGTGGGGCGGAATTGCCACATCCTCATTCAGAGAAAGTTTATGAATGACTTCCAGGGAAAATGAGCTCCCCCGAAGTCATGTGACTGCGCATCAGCCTCGTTCGGATTTTAGTGTACATCTACTACCGAAGTATCCGCGTGTGTTTGTGTGAGAGAGAGAGAATGTGAGAGAACTCGTTTAATGTACTGTGTGGGATTAAGAGAGAGAGAGAGAGAGAGAGAGAGAGAGAGAGAGAGAGAGAGAGATAGAGAGAGAGAGAGAGAGAGAGAGGATATGGGGTTACCGGGTAAGTTAATAGTTTTGCGGACAAAAATCTGTTTCGCCATATAAGCGGTCTTTATTAAAGCAACTATGTATAATATGTATTTAGGCTACATTCCCAAGGCGAAAAAGATGACTTTTAACTTGTAAAAATATGCGGTGGGCATTATTTTTTAGAGAAATATGTATAAAATCATGAGAAACATATCTGTATCTATGTTGAGTTACCGTTTTTTCATGTTAGTTATAATATATATTTTAATACCAAATTAGATGCTAAATTTTTAGTTAGCTGCGTACAACGAAGTAGCCAATCAGAATACATCTTTCATTGACTGCTGATAAAATTAACCAATCACGATCACCGTAGCATGAGTTATCATCAACATGTCTGCTTCAAGCGTGTAATGTAACACAACTGAAAATAAATGCTCTATGTGTATTTTAATTTTAACTTGTTTTTGGCTACGTTAATTTCAATTGATTTAACGGTGAAAAATGTAAACATTGTTTTTCTTTTATAATTTGCATTATTTTGTAAGCCGAAATTTTTTTTTTAAATCATTAGGAGTTTGTTTAATGCTTTTCTTTCGAGTGAATAAAAAAATTTTAAGATAATATTAACCTTTATGCAAGTTTTATTATGTTAAATATAGTAGGGGTGGGGGTAAATTACACGGGTAAAATTGGTGGTAACACGGAAAATTTAATATGTGCAACATTTACGCATAAAAAAAAAAATAGTATGATATTCAGGAGTCTATAAGCATTCATTTGGCCGCTTTTTATTTTCCCACCCTCAAAATACAAATTAAATAAAAAAACTAGAGCCTTTTGGCCTTTGGGGCCGTAGCCTATTTTGGCTACGTTAAATTTCAATTGATTTAACGGTGAAAACATGTAAAATTATTTTTTCGTNTGTGTATACATTACACACAATAAACACACACACACACATTACTACATAAACACCAACACACATAGCACACACACACCATAAACCATACCCAAAACACCACACACACAAAACACACACAACATAAAACCACAACCAGATAAAACACACACACACAAAAAAACACACACACATAAACACACATAAACACACACACACACATAAAACACACACACCACAACAGTCGTTCAAAATTTACGAAAAAATTTAAATAACACAGACATCTCAACCATTATCAGGTTATTATTTACCAAAAATGACCCAATTTCGGCATTAAATACCCATAAGGAATTTGATATGCCTTTAAACAAATAAACACCCAATCTACACTAAATATAACATAAGTATGATAGTAATTCCCAACATTAGATGAATTAAATTTCGGCATTAAATAACCCAATAAGGAGTTGATATGCCGTTTAAACAAATAAACCACAACCTAAACATCTACAAATTTAATAAAAATTCGGCATTAAATAACCCATTAAAGAGTTGGACATTGCCATTAAACTAATTAACCAAAACCAAACCGTACCAAATATAAATAATATGATTGTTAATCTAGCATTGAGAAATGAATATTAAATTTCGTCATTTAATACCCCACAAGGAGTTGATATGCCGTTAAACAAAATAAACCAAAACCGCACCAAATAATAAAAAGTAGTTCCTTCAAAGTTTAAATATATAATAATATATAATATATATATATATACCAGTATATATACCAGTCAGCAGTTCGAACCACACAACAAAGCAGTCTTCCTGTCATAGCTCTGCTGATGCAGGACCTAATAGGCTGAAATTGTAAATAACAGAGATTGATTTTTTCTCATTTGTTTAGCCTTACATATTGAACAAGGTATGCACCGCCTAAATCATTAATATCAATTAATAATTTTCAAAATTAGGTAGACTTAATTAAGCACATATTCTCCCAAAAATTGTCGGCTAAAAGCTGATATCAAACTCATTGCTTTGTTTGTTTACTTCTCATATTATTATAATATATATATATAAATATGACTACTGATATTCTCGGTTTCTTGTTTCAAACCTGTCCCCGCCAAACTCAGCGCATAAGTAGCACGGATTGGGGGAATCTGATATGCCTCAATAAGTGGAAGCTGATGGCATGGCTGGCACTCACCTCAGCAAACGATCTTAATAACTAGTAGAAAAAGGAATTGTTATTGTAATTAACTATTTAAGAAATAAAATAAATAGCGTATTAATATCCATACAGAGTTGATAACATCCTTAAAACAAAACAAAAAAAACACACCAAAATACAGAACAATATTCTTGAAATTACAATAGATGGAAATTAATCTTTTAAAAATCGGCATTAGGTTTTAAACCCACGGCCTCCAGACGACTTCGGAATCTCTTGCAAGACTTTCTGACGTTTCCTTGTTTAATGGGTAACTACTTTGCCGTTATCCTTACCTTCAGTTCATTCTCTTGGTGTGTATGGAGTTTTGTTGGTTTCTTGCTAAAAACTTATGTCCCATACATTATGTCAGGGGATTGAAATTTGGGAGGTTGGTTGGCTTGGTTGGGGGTTGATTGGATTTTACGGCATGTCAACCCATAGGGAAATCAACGAAGTTAAGCATCCAATGAGTCGCGTTCCAAACTTAGATGGGTGACCATTTAAGCAATAGCCTGGGGGCACTGTTAAGACCAACCTGATTATCAAAATTGACTTTGATTTCGCCATTAAATAACCCGAAAAGGGTTGATACTGCCGTTAAAACAAAACAAACAACCAACCTAAATCAAAATGAACTTGATTTCGCATTAAATGACCCGAAAGGGTTGATATGCCGAAAACAAAACATCCAACAACCTTGAAGATCAAAATGAACTTTGATGGCATTAAATGACCCGAAAGGAGTTGAATGCCGGTAAAAACAAACATCCAACCAAACCTGATAATCAAAATGACCTGATTCGACATTTTAAATGACCCGGGAAAAGGTTGATATGGACCTCTAAAACAAAACAACAAAACCAATAATAGACTTGATTCGACATTAAACGACCTGAAAAGGGTTGAATATGCCATAAAACCAAAAAACAACCCAAACCCAAAATGACTTGATTCGGCATTAAATGACCCGAAAAGCCGGTTGATTATGCCATAAAACAAAACAACAAAACCAAAATGACTTGATTCGACATTAAATTGACCCGAAAAGTGGTTGATATGACGTAAAACAAAACAAACCAAACCAAAATGGACCTTGATTCGGCATTAAATGACCCGAAAAAGGTGTTTGATTATGCCATAAAACAAAACAACCAAACCAAAATGACTCTGATTCGACATTAAATGACCCGAAAAGGGTTGATATGCCATAAAAACAAAAACAACCAAAACCAAAATGCACCTATTCCGCATTAAAATGACCCGGAAAAGCGGGATATGCCATTAAAACCAAAACAAACCAAACCAAAATTGACCTGATTCGGCATTAAATACCCGAAAAGGGTGATATGCCGTTAAAAACAAAACAACCAAACCAAAAATTGGACTTGCATTCGACATAAATGACCGAAAGGGTTGAATATGATCGCTTAAAACAAAACAACAAAACCAAAATGACTTGATTTCGGACATTAAATGGACCCGAAAAGGAGGTTGATATGCCGTAAAACCAACCAACCAACCAAATCAAACCAATCACAGCCCCAATGGCATAATTTTATGCTTGAAAACGTTTTGTTCTTTATTATTCTTGATGGGTACTCCCAATTTTAATTTCAATTTCTTAGAACACATTTTTAAACCGTTTATCTTTTTTTTTTTTTTATATAACCCATTAGAGGCACCCTAACCAGTTACTACTACTCCGCGACCAGAGTGGACCTGGAAGTAATGGGTGATGGATGGGGTACTCCAACATACAATCTGGAGAATTATTCTCAATAAACTACGTCACCACTGATATCCACGATTTTCCTTTAGTTATTTTAATTATATTTCTTCAACGATTTATGGAAATTATCCATTATTTTAATAATTAATAGCATCCGATTTATTAAGGAAAAGAGTGATAGGCTGCCAAAATATTTCCTTTCCCACCAACAGTGGGACTCCTTCCCGCCTTGTGGTGGCAAATGCCGCGCAGACCGCAGGGGTTTTTTCAAGCAGGTCTTCCTCTCGATTCAGAGGGCAGCACTACCCTTATCCAGACATTGAATATTTGTTCAGTCTGCGGGCCATGTTTTGATAATATAATTTATATTTTCTCATTCGAACGATTCAGTTGCTGTTTTTCAAGCCTGCCCCTTACCTTCATAACTTACCATTAGACTCATCCAATTCTTTCGAATATCTTCTGCACTGTCCCAAATTGATATCTAAACAGTGTTGAAACTTCGTATTGGAGCTTCCGGCGCGATATGCCTAGCACTTACAGTCATCCATACGAAATGCTGGGTGAATTGTATCATGGTGCTGCTTTATTATAAGTTGACATAGGTGACTCTAGTTTGGTGCAACATTATACAATAAAAACGGAATCATTACGGTATTATCTACACCAAACTACTATAGCCCTGGAAACTCTGTAACTAAAGAAAAAAATTGCAATGAATAAATTCATAGCCAATTCAGTAGGAACATATATCATATAAGAATAAAAAACCAGATATCATTACGGATTACTCCCTTCACTTACTATTAGAACTCCGATGTACTCATAAATATAAAGTGATATAATATATATATATCAAAATGTGCTGTAGTTTTCATGACTGCGTACAAACTTTCTGCACAGATTGCCCCAAGTCCCTCTTGTTTGAATGCAATTGGCAACTTACTAATATCAAAACGATATACTCATTAGGTTATTTAAATCTACTATCTGAAACTATGTAAGTCATAAATATATTTGAATATATATTATATATATATATATATATATATATATATATATATATAATAAAATGTGCTAGTTTTTAGACTACTATCAATTCATATTTAGGTAACATGCTAAAGAGTGTCGTCTAATGAATAAGTACCTAAATAATATTCGTTTTGATTTATAAAATTGTACCCGAAATTCTGGTGTCTTTGAGTTAGAAGAAAAAATTAAACTCCTTATGAAAAAACTGTCTTGATAACAATAGTACATCAAAGA
The DNA here is from genome assembly GCA_023376005.1 of Doryteuthis pealeii. Lineage (NCBI taxonomy): Eukaryota > Metazoa > Mollusca > Cephalopoda > Myopsida > Loliginidae > Doryteuthis > Doryteuthis pealeii. Next base: position 45,157,074 of record CM042180.1, on the reverse strand, counting down.
TCCTAAGTAACCACTTCTGCCTGTGAACCGCGACGAACTACCGTTCATGCATCTGATAATCACGCATTCTCCTTATTCTTATTTAAATTGTATCTCACACGACTACTGAATACATTATTTAATCGTAACATTTAGCCATCTTATTTATTACATAATACTGCGTCTATGTAAAGTCGGATAAGTTAGATTTACCTGGCCAAAACTGCCCATCATTATGCTAAATCACCGTTTCAAATTATTAATAGCAAAATCCTGTTAGCATTGTGCTTAGTATACTTCGTAGGAAATAAAAGATATACAAGATGGACACCAAACTATGTTTGCCAGACTCTACATCATGAAGATCGATCTACGATTATTTGTCCTCTACGAATAAAAACTACGTCCACCAACTATACATCAAGATCCGCGAGATCAATGTATGATCCATATTAACTAACTGCACAATTTCTCACGATGAAATATCCATCATTTACGTAATTAGCAATTGTATTTATTATCTAACAATATCTCCATTAAAGTCGCAGACCTAAAAGTTTACAGATTTACCGCAACAACTGCCATGATTATATAAGATGCAATTTAAAATCCTGAAATATGCTGTTTACATTAATCTTTACAGAAAATGAAGAGATTTGGAGACATATTATATGGTGGAATAATGTTGCAAATGATTTTAACGCAAAACTGGGTTTTAATGAATAAGTTTGCTGTTACTTTGATATCTAGACTGCATCATGTTATTTCAATAATGCATTATAAAGCAATCCTACTCCGCATACGTAAATTAGATATAATAGCAAATGCAATTAAAATAACAACTAGAGTAATTAAGTGAATGTTTTTACATTACTTACGTTCTTGATTATATTCGTTAGTCTGTTTCTAGATACTTGAATGAGCAATTTTATTACAATTAGAATGTCAAATACAGTGAGAGTAGAGAAGATTTTTGGATAGTCTGTATATCAGAGCTACTGGGGAAAGCACAAGCAGGTAGAAAATAAAAGAAAGAAAGAGAAAGAGAAGAAAAGCAAGCGGAACACATAAAAGAGGAGAAGCGAAAACTAGAAAGTTAGGATACTGGAAGAATATGAATTCTACCTCTCCGTGCATTTCACACGGTTTATTGTTGATTTCGTGTGTCCTTATGTTATGTCTTGAATGAAACAAAGCAATGATAAAAAAAAAGGAAGGGAAAAATAAGAAAGAAAAGAAGGAAGAAAGAAGAATGAAGTGAAACGTGAAAAAGAAAGAAAGAAAGAAAGATAAGTAAAGAAGTATAATTACAAGAAAAGAAAGAAAGAAGAAATGAGAAAGAAAGAAAGAAAAGAAAGAAAGAATATAATTACAAAGAGAAAGAAAAGAAAGCGAAAGAAAGAAGAAAAAACTAAGTTGAAAGAAAGATATAATTAAAAGCAAGAAAGAAAGAAAGATAAGAAAGAAAGAAAGAAAGAAAGAAAGAATATAATTACAAAAAGAAAGAAAAAGAAAAGATAGATAGAAAGAAGAAAGAAAGAAAAGGAAAGAAAGATAAGAAAGAAAGAGAAAAGAAAAGAGAAAGAATATAATTACAAAGAAAGAAAGAAAGGAAAAAGAGAGGAGAAAGGGAAAGAGAAAGAAAGAATATAATTACAAAGAAAGGAAAGAAAGAAAAAGAAAGAAAAGATGTAAAGAAGAAAAGAAAGAAGAAAGAAAAAGAAAGAAAGAAAAGAAGAAGAAAGAAGAAGATATATTTACAAAGAAAGAAAGAAAAAGAAGAAAAGAAAGAAGATGTATAATTACAAAGAAAGAAAGAAAGAAAGGAAAGAAATAAGAAAGAAAGAAAGAAATACGGAAGGAAGAAAAGAAGAAGATATAAAGGAAATATAAAGTTTTCTCAAAGAAAGAAAGGCCCGGAAGTGGCTGTTGACGGAAGAAGCCGAGAGCCAGCGTGACTGAAGAGTCCCTGAGTTTCTTGAGGGATTCATGTGAGCCGAGGGTCGCACGTGCTCGCTGGCGAGTTCGGCGCGCGGTGCCGACTCAGTAGGAGTCCCCAGCCGCTGATTATTGTGCGCTTCGCCTCTGTCTCAATGATTCCTTCTCCCTTTCTCTATTTTCTTCGGTTTGACAATAAACTAAATAAACTGAGTTTCCATATCGCACTTCCATATTTTCTTCCTTTGCTTTTTCTCTGCGTATACTATATATATATATATATATAATATATATATATATATAGTATATATATATATATTATATATATTTGCAAAACTATTATATGAAAAATTAATTAGTTAGTGAATTAATGAATTTATGCCAGGCATATATGTTCAAATGTAAGGCTAAGACAATCACATTAATTACTAACCTAATTAATTTTCAAAATTAGGTTATGACTTCAATTAAATCACATATCCTCCAAAAATTGTCGGCTTAAAGCCATATAAAAATAAACACATTTGTTTGTTTACTTAACTTCATACTGTCGTGTAGCAAGTCAATAAAAAGTGAAAATATAAATAAAGTTTCAAAACAAACGAAGAAGTGGAAATGGCAAGCTAGTGTAACGGTTAGAAGACTTTGCCTGTCAGCTTGACAGTCGAGGTTTCGAGTCACAGCACGGAGCATCTCTCCATGTCTATAACCCTGCTTGATGACCCTAATAGGTCGAAATGAACATTCAGGGATTGACATTTTCTCGATTTGTTTAGCCTTACATTTGAACAAAATTAAATTCATTAATTATGAACTAATTAATTTTCAAAATTAGGTATGACTTCAATTAAGCACATATCCTCCAAAAATTGTCGGCTAAATCCATTTAAAAATAAACACGTTTGTCTGTTTACTTAACTTCATATATATATATATATATATATATATATATATATGATGTGAGGTATCCAAAACTTGGTAGTAAGGGATGATTCTATATGTGATTTCTAAGATACACTGTATTATTATTGTATGATGCAGTATGTATAAATACAGTGAATCTTTAAATCACTACAGAGAGCTCAATGTATAATTAGTCGAAATAAATTTATTATGGAATAACGGTGTTGCGTTTTTACTTCCTTTCAAATACCGTGTTTACAACTTATCATATCGTCGTGTAATAAAAGTCACTAGAAGAGGAATATTAACCTACTCTAAAACAAATCGTAAAAATCTAAGAAGTCCGTTTGGTGTAAGGGTTATGGGATCGGCCTGTCAGCTTGGCAGTCCGGTTTCAAATCACGCACAGGGCGGTCTTCGATCTATAGCTCTGCTGATGAGGCCTAATAGGCCGAAATGTACATACAGAGATTGATTTTCTCGATTTGTTTAGCCATACATTTAATAGGTATTCCGCCTAATTCATTATTAATTAATTAATTTTCAAAATTAGGTACGACTCCCATTAAGCATAATATATATATATATATATATATATATATATATATATATATATTATTATATTAATAAGTTAAAAGAAAGGAAATGAATCCGACAGTATGAGTATGAAAAAGGTGGAATGAAACATCACACAATGCTGTAAAGAGTAAACAATTTATAATATAATCATAGCTGATATTGATCAATGTTTCGATTTTACAAAAATCATCATCAGAGCTCATTTACTCCGTGGTGTTTGGGTCGGAGATAAATGTCAATCAGTTCAAAAACAAAAAAAAAATTAATTCGTTCTTTTTTGCAAAATTAAGGTTTTTTGTTTTTGAACTGATTTGACATTTATCTCCGACCCATACACCACGGAGTAAATGAGCACTGATGATGATTTTTGTAAAATTTTTGAAATATTTTCTATGTAGAATGACCTTTTTCTCACTCCTCTTCTTTATATATATATATATATATATATATATATATATATATATATATATATATATATATAACTAGACAAAATGTGATCCGTGGGTCACCCATTAAGCTCTCGCTAGATGATTAGGGAAAAGAGTATCATCTGCTTTTCATTTTTAAAAACGAACTAAAATTTATTAAATTGATTATTTAAGGTCAAATTTTTGTCTAAGTCGAAAAGTAGTAACATAATGAGCATCAGTAAAAAAGCAAAATAATATTACACATATAATTTATTTTTGATATATTTAAAACGTTTTTTTCGTCCATTTTGATCAAGATGCCTGCCAAGACGCTACTTAAAATCCATTTTTTACAAAATAAATTGTAACTTTTTGCAATTGAAAAAATTCACACTGGATTGTCAATTGAACACATATCCTAGTAGATAAAGGAGTTAGATTAAGACAGTTCTAAATGCCAGTTATCTCTAGACTGCAAGTTTGAATCCTGGTCAGGGAGACAGCAGTAACATAGAATAATAATTAACAACAGCTTAACACCTGTACCCAGCTATGGTTAGTGGAATGAGAACAGGATACCCCCGTGGACCTAATAAAGGGTTGGGTTCAAAGTTCCGTGATGGCTCCCAATTACAAGAAGGTTCCCGAGTCCGACAAGAAATACCTGAAGATGGCCGGAGGGACATCAGCCGAAACTTGTACAGATAACAATGAAGACGAGGACAATAGTCTGAATAATACAAATAATGGTAATCTTTGCGGAGTTCCGTCCTGGCTTCCTGCATCCGAAGCGGAATCGCTTGAAAAAAAAAAAAAAAAAAAAAAACAACTTAGGGCATTTTCCACTGAAAACCCCCCTAGTTAATCAACTGTTTTATTACAAAGTTCTTTTTTTTCTGGATCACCCTGTATACAGGGTGACCAGAAAAAACAGAGCCCAAATTATTTATTTATTTTCCATTAAACTAACCTAAACCCACTCCAAATCCTAAACCCTAAACCCTAGTTGTTTTGTTTTCACGCCGCTTCCGCTACGGACTTCAATCGTAGCTGGTGTTTTTCTTTTGTTTTTTCCGCAGTCACCGGCAAGTATGTTTTGAGGCAGAGGCCTTGACGGAACTCCGCAAAGATTAAAATTATTTGTATCATTCAGACTGTAATATCGGAGTGGTATATATTTGATTGATACTATTTTCTGCATAAATAAAAAGACTAAAGACAGAGTTTATTTTTTTAAAGCCATACGTAATTAAAAACAACCTTAATCCCCTAAAACCGTAACCCAATTCGCAAAATGTAATTCAATAGACTGTAGTTAAACTGTCATTGGTACCAGCAAAAAATTTCCGTTTTAAATTTTCCAACCTAAGTCAGAAGTCAGTCCTACATTCTATGAATTAACATTTTGCGAATTGGGTTTACGGTTTTTAGGGGGTTAAGGTTGTTTTAATTACGTATTGCTTTAAAAAATAAACAACAAAAAAACCCAAATTACTATACATTTAATTAATCATTGAAATTAATTATTGAATCTATTATTGAGACAGTTGTTTGTGTTAATATAGCAATGTATAATTTCAATTAAACTTAGTTTAGAAAATATTTTTCAACATTAAATGTATAGTAATTTGTGTTTTTTGTTGTTTATTTTTTTAAAATAATACGTAATTAAAAACAACCTTAATCCCCTAATACCGTAACCAAATTCGCAAAATGTAATTCATAGACTCAGTTAAACTGTCATTTGGTACCAGCAAAAAAACTTTCCGTTTTAATTTTACCGACCTAAATAAGAAGTCAGTCTAGTTATTTTAGTTTAACTAAAACAATTTTTTAAGCCCGAAGAAAACTTAAACAGGGAGTAGTCAATGTTTGTTCATTTGAATTCCATAATATTTAAATATATAACTATTTTTTTTTTACCCAACATGAAATATTTTTTAAAGTAAGTTTAATACTCTATTTTAAAGCATGATTTCAATTTCGTAAAATTTACGCTCAACTAAAATTGAAATCATGCAGTAAAAAGATACTTTTGATTTATATTAAAACAAACCAAAACGTTTGCTCATTTGAATAAAATTCGCCTGGAGAAAGGGAAGTGGGCGAATCTACGGTGGGTTAGGGGTGGGGTGTGGGGTGATCTCTGGCTGCTGGATTTTTTACTCTTTTTTTTCACTCTGCTTAACTGACAAATAGAAAGTGGGAGAAGAGTTAACTTAACTGACTAACGGAGATGGGAAGAGAGACAGTTAGTCTGTGAAACAGGGATTGGTCGGTCGTTGACTTAATTGCTAATTACGCCTAATTAAAGCCAATTAAACTGAATTTTTTTCATACACTTTGTAGTGCTAACACCAAGGAATATCTAAGTATAAATATTGTGTCCATAACATAAA
>CM042180.1:45125866-45145866 GCA_023376005.1 Doryteuthis pealeii | reverse complement strand
ATATATATATATATATATATATATATATATGGTCATCCACAGACACGTGTTTCGACTTATCAAGTCTCTTCAGTGTGGCTAGACATTTTGTAAAGCTACCTACAACCGGAATTGAACTCCGGTCGGTTGGGTGTCAGCCCGGCACCTTAACCATTAGGCTGTCTTCACTTACAGATTGGGAAGGGGATTTTTAACTGTTTTCATACACACATCGCTTTGTATGTAAAGGCCGTCACAGAGTGCTCCATCCCTTATATAGGATAGCGTCGCGTTTACGCTTGAGTTGGCGGTCGTCAGTGGAATCCCCCCCCCCTCAGAGTGCTTAACCCTAGGGGACCTTGCTGGTGAGACCTAATAGGTCGAAATGTACATTCAGGGATTGACATTTTCTTGATTTATTTAGCCTTACATTTGAACAAGAATGCTGCGCGCAGTCTTGAACAAGTCGTGGAAGCAGCACCCAACGAGGAGACAACTGTACGGTCACTTGCCCCCCATCTCACAAACTATCCGAGTGAGACGGACAAGGCATGCAGGACACTGTTGGAGAAGCAAGGACGAGCTCATAAGCGACGTTCTCCTGTGGAAGCGAACACATGGACATGCAAGTTTGGGGCGCCCAGCAAGGACCTACATTGACCAAATATGCGAGGATACTGGATGCTCCGCAGAGGACCTCCCAGGTGCAATGAGTGATAGGGAAGGTTGGCAAGAGATTGTCATGGATATCCGTGCTAATTGCGCGACATGATGATGATGACATTTGAACATATACGCCCGCCTAAATTCATTAGTTATTAACTAGTTAATTTTCAATATTAGGTACGACTTCAATTAAGCACATATCCTCCAAATATATATGTGTATAAAGCAATACACTTAAAATGTTATATAGAGATTGAAAAGATTTTCTGTTGAATTTATAATAGAATGGTAAATGTGGGGTCTGCTTCCACGCTACTTTTTTTTAAAATTGTATACATGGTATCAGCATTTCAGCGAGGGAGTCTATCCCCTTTTCAGTAGCGGTAGACCAAGGAAATTGGTTTTGTGTCTGAGGTGGAGCGCCACACCTACCATCAGCTCCTTACTCTATTGCCCAAATTTTATTATAAAGCCAATCCATGGAAATCATATTTCCAACAAATAACCGCTTTTAATTGTAAAACATACGGACAAATGATCGATTTTAATGACTGATCAGTTCTTTTGTTGACAATTTAGGTTTCTTGAATGATTTTCAATGAATATTTGTTCGCAAATATTTTTATTTTTTATTTTTTAGTGATAGTGAGAGCTTGTGAGAGGGCGTTTGTGTGGATGTTTGTATTCAGTTGTCTTGTATATAGGTCATCAATTTATACTTGATCAGTTTATGATTGTATTTCTCTGACTTTTCCTTCTTCCACTATCGATCTCAGTCTGTTACTATCTATCTATTTATCTATCTGTCTATCGATCTCTGTTACTATCTATCTATCTATTTTCGTCTATCTATCTATATCAGTCTGTTCATTAACTATCAATCTATCTATCTATATCAGTCTGTTCATTAACTATCAATCTATCTATCTATATCAGTCTGTTCATTAACTATCAATCTATCTATCGATATCAGTCTGTTACTATCGATCTCTGTTAATATCTATCTATCTATCGATCGATCTCAGTCTGTTAATATCTATCTATCTATCTATCTATCTATCTCTCTCTCTCTCTCTCTCTATATATATATATATATATATATATATATATATATATATATATATATATTATTCTAAACTCTGATAGTGTAAAAATATCTAGGCACTATGATTTGTACAATTTTTCGCCCGGAGAAAAAAATTACATAAAAAAGAGAGGCGGTAGTCAAGCTACCACAAAATCATAGGAAGAAAAAAAAGAAATATATATATATATATATATATATATATATATATATATATATATGAGAGAGAGAGAGAGAGAGAGAGAGAGAGAGAGAGATGGATAGATATGAATAGAATGAGATAGGTAAATAGATAGATAAGAACAATTTGAGATAGATAGATAAATAGATAGATAGATAGATAGATAGATATGAACAGGCTAAGATAGATATGAAAAGACTGATATATATATATATATATATATATATATATATATATATATATATATATACAATACATATATAGTTGTAGAAAAAGTTATCTCCCGACCGCGGTTTCGGTGTTACTATTACACCTTCATCAGGGGGACTGAGCCTCAGTCCCCCTGATGAAGGTGTAATAGTAATACCGAAACCGCGGTCGAGAGATAACTTTTTCTACAACTATTAATGCTCTATATTTACAATATATTGAGCCCTATAGGATTAACTACTTACGCTATGTTTATATAGTAATATCACATCAATGAATATATATATATATATATATATATATATATATATATATATATATATATATTATAATTGAACTCCGAACCTTGCGATTCCAAGGCGTGAGCTCTACCGACTGAACAAAGAGAGAAAAAAGAATGGAGGCAGAAAGAAATAAGCAATTATAGATAAAGTGATACAGAAAAGAGATAGAGACAGATGAAAAAAGAAAGAAAGAAAGAAAAAAAGAAAGAAAGAAGATGGATTAAAAAAAGAGAAAAAGGAGAAGGAGGTAGAAGGAAAAAAAATGATCGATATAAAGAAACAGGAAATGGATGGAGAAAGAGAGAGAGAGAGATGGAAAGAGAGAGGAAAGAGAGAGAGAGAGATGGAAAGAGAGAGGAAAGAGAGAGAGAGAGAAAGAGAGAGGAAAGAGAGAGAGAGAGAGAGAGAGAGAGAGAGAGAGAGAGTGAGTGACAGAAAGAGAAAAAGAAGAAGAATGGTGAGAGAGAGAGAGTGTGCATGTGTGTGTGTGTGTGTGAAGGAAGAAGAAAGAAATGCATAAAAATGGAAAGAAAGAAAGATGAGGATATGGAAAGAGAGGGGGGTAAGAGAGAGAGAGAGAGAGAGAGAGAGAGAGAGAGAGACCGACTGTGGTAGAAAGGGAAAGAAAGAGAGAAAGAAGAGGATATGGGAAAGAGAGAGAGGGTAAGAGAGAGAGAGAGCGACTGTGGTAGAAAGAGAAAGAAAGAGAGAAAGAAGAGGATATGGGAAAGAGAGAGAGGGTAAGAGAGAGAGAGAGCGACTGTGGTAGAAAGAGAAAGAAAGAGAGAAAGAAGAGGATATGGGAAAGAGAGAGAGGGTAAGAGAGAGAGAGAGCGACTGTGGTAGAAAGAGAAAGAAAGAGAGAAAGAAGAGGATATGAAGAGAGAGAGAGGGTAAGAGAGAGAGAGAGCGACTGTGTAGAAAGAGAAAGAAAGAGAGAAAGAAGAGGATATGGAAAGAGGGAGAGGGTAAGAGAGAGAGAGAGCGACTGTGGTAGAAAGAGAAAGAAAGAGAGAAAGAAGAGGATATGGGAAAGAGAGAGGGGTAAGAGAGAGAGAGAGAGAGAGAGAGAGAGAGCGACTATGGTAGAAAGAGAAAGAAAGAGAGAAAGAAGAGGATATGGGAAAGAGAGAGAGGGTAAGAGAGAGAGAGAGCGACTGTGGTAGAAAGAGAAAGAAAGAGAGAAAGAAGAGGATATGGGAAAGAGAGAGAGGGTAAGAGAGAGAGAGAGCGACTGTGGTAGAAAGAGAAAGAAAGAGAGAAAGAAGAGGATATGGGAAAGAGAGAGAGGGTAAGAGAGAGAGAGAGCGACTGTGGTAGAAAGAGAAAGAAAGAGAGAAAGAAGAGGATATGGGAAAGAGAGAGAGGGTAAGAGAGAGAGAGAGCGACTGTGGTAGAAAGAGAAAGAAAGAGAGAAAGAAGAGGATATGGGAAAGAGGAGAGGGTAAGAGAGAGAGAGAGCGACTGTGGTAGAAAGAGAAAGAAAGAGAGAAGAAGAGATGGGAAAGAGGGAGAGGGTAAGAGAGAGAGAGAGCGACTGTGGTAGAAAGAGAAAGAAAGAGAGAAAGAAGAGGATATGGGAAAGAGAGAGGGGGTAAGAGAGAGAGAGAGAGAGAGAGAGAGAGAGCGACTATGGTAGAAAGAGAAAGAAAGAGAGAAAGAAGAGGATATGGGAAAGAGAGAGAGGGTAAGAGAGAGAGAGAGCGACTGTGGTAGAAAGAGAAAGAAAGAGAGAAAGAAGAGGATATGGGAAAGAGGGAGAGGGTAAGAGAGAGAGAGAGCGACTGTGGTAGAAAGAGAAAGAAAGAGAGAAAGAAGAGGATATGGGAAAGAGAGAGGGGTAAGAGAGAGAGAGAGAGAGAGAGAGCGACTATGGTAGAAAGAGAAAGAAGAGAGAAAGAAGAGGATATGGGAAAGAGAGAGAGGGTAAGAGAGAGAGAGAGCGACTGTGGTAGAAAGAGAAAGAAAGAGAGAAAGAAGAGGATATGGGAAAGAGGGGAGAGGTAAGAGAGAGAGAGAGCGACTGTGTAGAAAGAGAAAGAAAGAGAGAAAGAAGAGGATATGGGAAAGAGAGGGGGTAAGAGAGAGAGAGAGAGAGAGAGAGCGACTGTGGTAGAAAGAGAAAGAAAGAGAGAAAGAAGAGGGATATGGAGAGAGAGAGAGAGAGAGAGAGCGACTGTGGTAGAAAGAGAAAAGAAAAGAGAGAAGAAGAGGATATGGGAAAGAGAGAGGGGGTAAGAGAGAGAGAGAGAGAGAGCGACTGTGGTAGAAAGAGAAAGAAAGAGAGAAAGAAGAGGATATGGGAAAGAGAGAGGGGGTAAGAGAGAGAGAGAGAGAGAGAGCGACTGTGGTAGAAAGAGAAAGAAAGAGAGAAAGAAGAGGATATGGGAAAGAGAGAGGGGGTAAGAGAGAGAGAGAGAGAGAGCGACTGTGGTAGAAAGAGAAAGAAAGAGAGAGAGGAGGATATGAGAAAGAGAGGGGGTAAGAGAGAGAGAGAGAGAGAGAGACTGTGGTAGAAAGAGAAAGAAAGAGAGAGAGAAAGAGAGATATGGGAAAGAGAGAGGGGGTAAGAGAGAGAGAGAGAGAGAGAGACTGTGGTAGAAGAGAAAGAAAGAGAGAAAGAAGAGGATATGGGAAAGAGAGAGGGTAAGAGAGGAGAGAGAGCGACTGTGGTAGAAAGAGAAAGAAAGAGAGAAAGAAGAGGATATGGGAAAGAGAGAGAGGGTAGAGAGAGAGAGAGCGACTGTGGTAGAAAGAGAAAGAAAGAGAGAAAGAAGAGGATATGGGAAAGAGAGAGAGGTAAGAGAGAGAGAGAGCGACTGTGGTAGAAAGAGAAAGAAAGAGAGAAAGAAGAGGATATGGGAAAGAGGGAGAGGGTAAGAGAGAGAGAGAGAGCGACTGTGGTAGAAAGAGAAAGAAAGAGAGAAAGAAGAGGATATGGGAAAGAGAGAGAGGGTAAGAGAGAGAGGAGAGAGAGAGCGACTGTGGTAGAAAGAGAAAGAAAGAGAGAAAGAAGAGGATATGGGAAAGAGGGAGAGGGTAAGAGAGAGAGAGAGAGACTGTGGTAGAAAGAGAAAGAAAGAGAGAAAGAAGAGGATATGGGAAAGAGAGAGAGGGTAAGAGAGAGAGAGAGCGACTGTGGTAGAAAGAGAAAGAAAGAGAGAAAGAAGAGGATATGGGAAAGAGAGAGAGGGTAAGAGAGAGAGAGAGAGAGAGCGACTGTGGTAGAAAGAGAAAGAAAGAGAGAGAGGAGGATATGAGAAAGAGAGGGGGTAAGAGAGAGAGAGAGAGAGAGAGCGACTGTGGTAGAAGAGAAAGAAAGAGAGAGAGAAGAACCTTAATATTTGAATAAAATATATAGGTAGGCAGAGAAGCTAACGCAGGTGTTCTCAAAATGGCGACTCATCAACGAAATCCCAGTTTCGGCTTCAGGAAATCCCGCTGAGCTGACTCTACAACCAAGATATTGTTCTACAAAAATGGCGAACGTCGCCATCTTCCCTGCAAGCTACCGGAACAACAATTAGTCCCTACTTCCGCTTGGTTTTTATTTTGTGCCCGGAGAATTGCACACTGAATGCCACCCCCAACTACCAATGTCCCTGTCCTTATAATTTAAGTCTGGTTCTTGTTTATTAATTCTATTATATTTTATTTCATTTGCCGTTATTCCCAGTGTATAATACGCAGGATTTTGTTGCGAGTTAGTTTTAACTTTGCAACTGCGCACCGCAAGCCGTCCCCACATTGTAGATATTCAGCTAAGGTCTTTGTGCTCGGTCTTCTATCGGTAATACCAGTGTAACAACAATAACAATGAGAACAACAACAACAATAATAGGAGGAGGGGTCAGAGTAAAAAAAAAGAGGATATGAAAAAGAAAGAAAGAAAAAAAGGAGAACGAAATTAATAATAATAATAATAATAATAATAATAATAATAATAATAATAATAATAATAATAAAATTTGTCTAAAAAGAATCTTGTGGATTTTGTTTACAAAAGGACTGACTGGAAAACTATGGTGGCCCAGATTGATAAAGAAAATATTACCAAAAATTAGGGAATTATCTGATTTTAATAAAATTTTTAGTGTTGACTTATTAATCAATGAATTCTTTCTTTTAAATTTCTGAATGGTTTCAATCAAACTGATTCAATGGAAATAAATTGAAATTCTTTAAAATAAATATTACCTTTTACTCCATCCATATGAACCTTGAGAGCAACCATTTATATACCTAATTAATAGATAAATTCATTTAAAATATAAATTGCATACTTTTAAGGTTTAATTTTCATATTTTTAGATTCTAAAATCAAATACTTATATAATAATAAGCTTACTTTATTATGGTTATATAATAATTATTGGAAAAATCCCAATTTAAAAGTTAGGCTCCTCACCCTTTTAAACAGAACAAATATCTATGTATAATTTTTTCACTGATAAAATTACATTTTATAAACAACAGAGTAAAAAAATCTCCCCCAAATTTTTTTTCGATTTAATTTTCAGATTTTCGGTACTTATTTTCTACCAAAATCGCTCCTTTAAATTATTTTTTTTCTATTCACGCACTCATTCTTTTGTCTTTTTATTTTTACAGATATATTTTTAATTATTTTGCACCCCAAAAATAAAGGAGGGGGTCAAAGTTAAGTGACCTGAAAAAATGAGAAAGTTTTGAAATAAAATAACTGATGCATTATAAAATTCATTCATTGATAAATCAACATTGGAAATTTCATTAAAATCGGATAATCCCTTGAATGTTGGTAATTCTTTTCTTTTTTCATTAGGGGCGTTGATTTGATGAATGAATTTTATAATGCATCAGTTATTTTATTTCAAAACTTTCTGATTTAATTAGGTATTTCTGCTATGATAAATTAATATACAAAATTCATTTAAGATATTATGAGTATCATGATATCAAACACAGTCAAATACAAAGTTTGTCGCTTGAACTATCCATATAGTTGTTTTTCTCCTCATTCCCATTTTATTGTTTTTAATGTATTTCTGCTTGTCTATTTGCTGTTGCAATTGTTTTTTTTTTCTGTCTGCTGTAATTAGTCTTTCCTTACGTTTATTAGTGTATTCTTCAAGTGCTCGGATTGTCTCAAAATCTACTCAAAAGACCCTTCTTTTTTTGCCACATATAGTCTGTCTATGTTGTCCCTCGGGTGTAATGTCAGAGTTTTCTTGTCCGTCTGTTGGAACCCCTTTTTTGTCCGTCTATTGGAACTTCTTTCTTGTCCATTTTAGGAATGGTCCAGAGTATCTTACAAGAAGCACATCCCAGGTGTTTATTCTTGATGAGGTTCTGGCATAGAGCTTGGTTTCTAGGAGCTTTCTTGTTCTGAAGTATTCCTTTTTTTTTACTTTATCTTTCATTTCTGTTTTTTTGGTGGTGTCCACTTCCAATATTCGCAGATATTTATAATTCTCCTTTTCTCCAAGAGTCCCAACTTCTTTTCGATTCGGTAGTTCTATTCCCTTCACCGTTTCATTTTTTTTTCTTCATTACAAGCATGACAATCTTGTTGATACCAAACTCCATCTCTATATCTTGGCTGTATCTTTTTTTTTTGGGGGGGGGGGTTGTTTAAGGGTTTCTAGTTCTTGTTCTACTTCAGAACAAGAAAGCTCCTAGAAACCAAGCTCTATGCCAGAACCTCATCAAGAATAAACACCTGGGATGTGTTTCTTGTAAGATACTCTGGACCATTCCTAAAATGGACAAGAAAGGGGTTCCAACAGACGGACAAGAATGGGGTTCCAACAGACGGACAAGAAAACTCTGACATTACACCCAAGGGACAACATAGACAGACTATATGTGGCAAAAAAAGAAGGGTCTTTTGAGTAGATTTTGAGACAATCCGAGCACTTGAAGAATACACTAATAAACGTAAGGAAAGACTAATTACAGCAGCCAGAAAAAACAATTGCAACACACGGACAAGCAGAAATACATTAAAAACAATAACATAGAAATGAGGAGAAAAACAACTATATGGATAGTTCGAGCAGCAAACTGTTGAGATCACACATGAGAAGATCTGGACATCATTTCTGTTTGTTTGATGGCGTCCGCTTCCAATATTCCCAGATATTTATAATTCTCCTTTTCTCCAAGAGTCCCAACTTCTTTTCGATTCGGTAGTTCTATTCCTTCACCGTTTTCATTTTTTTTTCTTCATCACAAGCATAACAATTTTGTCGATACCAAACTCCATCCCTATATCTTGGCTGTATCTTTTTTTTGGGGGGGGGGGTTTAAGGGTTCTAGTTCTTGTTCGTTTTGGCAAAAAATCTTGATGTCATCCATGTACATAAGATTTTTTTAATTTTATATTTGCAAGTATATATTCTATCTATCTATCTATCTACCTATCTATCTATTTCACCCAGTCTGTTCATATCTAATATATATATATATATATATATATATATATATATATATATATATATATTTCACCCAGTCTGTTCATATCTATCTATCTATCTATCTATCTCACCCAGTCTGTTCATATTTATCTATCTATCTATCTATTTCACCCAGTCTGTTCATATCTATCTATCTATCTATCTCACCCAGTCATATCTATCTATCTATCTATCTATCTATCTATCATATCTATCTATCTATCTCTATCTATCTCACCCAGTCTGTTCATATCTATCTATCTATCTATCTATCTATCTATCTATCTATCTATCTCACCCAGTCTGTTCATATCTATCTATCTATCTATCTATCTATCTATCTATCTATCTATCTATCTATCTATCTCACCAGTCTGTTCATATCTATCTATCTATCTATCTATCTATCTATCTCACCCAGTCTGTTCATATCTATATCTATCTATCTATCTATCTATCTATCTCACCAGTCTGTTCATATCTATCTATCTAATCTATCTATTTCACCCAGTCTGTTCATATCTATCTATCTATCTATCTATCTTATCATATCTATCTATCTATCTATCTATCTATCTATCTATCTATCTATCTATCTATCTATCTCACCCAGTCTGTTCATATCTATCTATCTATCTATTTCACCCAGTCTGTTCATATCTATCTATCTCACCCAGTCTGTTCATATCTATCTATCTATCTATCTATCTATCTATCTCACCCAGTCTCTTCATATCTATATATATATATATCTGCTCATATCAAGAACTTTTTTTTTAATTAATCAGTATACATACTGAAAAAGAACTACATCTTTAAATATTTCTCCGATAAAAAAGAAGAAATAGGTAGATATATTCATATAAGCAGTGCGACCAACAAAAGTAGTCAAATTTAAACACCGCGCGCAAACCAAATATAATGCAGACCTTTGTCTCTATTCTTGTTAGCAATACCATAGTGAGCGGCGCCCATTGTAAGTTAGTATATGTAAGTAAATAAAGTCGTCGGGGCGACCTAAAGTTGGTATCAGCCAATCAGCGAGGGAGTCTATCCCCTTTTCAATAGCGCTAGATCAGGGAGATTGTTTTTAGCATTTGAGGTGGAGCGCCACACCTACCATCAGCTCCTTACTTTACCGCACAGATCCCTGTGCTACTCATAACGCTGAGTTGGCGAGGACCGGTATCGAACTAGGAACCTTGTGGTTTCTAGCCGAACGCTCTACCGACTGAGCTAACATACAAGTATATATTTGAGTGGCATCATGACTTTAGTGATGAATTTTATTATTTTATCGGATGTTTTGCACATCTTCAAATACTCCTTTATCCAAATTTGTGCGACCATGTCGTAGGCTTTTCTATAGTGAATCCATGTCGTGACTAAATTTTTCCGCCTTGTTTTTATTTCTTTAAATAGATTTAATCACCTTCAATCAGTTCATCATGTTGATAATTTTTGGCAACCATTTTACAGCAACTAGACATTTTTATTTGTCTTTAAATCATAAATTAGGCAGCTGAGACTAAAACACAGATTGTAGATATTCATCTGTAATTCTTTTACATAATGCAGCATTTTCATTGTTGAGAAAAACTACTCGGGTTTCATGTTACCAAATATGGCCAACATTTTCAAAGCTAAGACAAACACTCAAGACAGTTTCTCTCATGGAAGGGCCTTAAGATAAATAGTCTGAGTTGTGTGATTAAAAACCTCAGATATATAATTTATATATAGAGAAAATTTATTTACAAAGTTTTTACTGTTGTAAAGAACAAAGGCGTTTAGATAACCATCCTTTGACTGTTGAGTTATATATTTATATTATCAATTCTCGGTCGCTATTGGCCCAATATCCACCGGAACTTTTCGAGGAGAAAATGTTTAGTTTAAAAAAATAATTACCATAGTGACATTTTTAAAATAAGGTGTATCATGAAATCACCAAAACTGGTGTATTATGTACGACACTAAACTGTATCGGATGGTGAGGCTCTAGTACTGCAGATCTGGATAATGTGGAGTACCTCTTGACTACTATTAATGTCAGGTCCATTATGAACTGGAGTGGTTGTACCTGTTAGGTTCCCATCTATAGGTTAAATAGATACGTTTAAGAATTATTAGCTTTTAGAATTTTTTTATTATCTCAGTCAGCGCAAATACAATTATTACAAATCTTTTATTAGTTTAATTTTTTTTTTCCCAAAAAAAAAAAATTGGCCTTGTTTATTGAAAGACACCTGTCTCTGAAGTTACAACTCTCTCGAGCTGTGAAGTCAGACCACAAAACCTTTGACTTTAACACTTTATGTAATTAATTCATAATAAATATAAAACAATGATTTTTTAATAATCTATTTATAAGGAATGTGCACTGTATACCTTTACAGGGAAAACTTATGATCTAAATATAGTGAGTTCACTATAGGCTGTGACAGCAAGTCTCCTCAGGTCTCCAGGACTCTTTTGAGTATTCTAGGTGATCTTAACAGTGCTGTAGTTTGGATGGTCTCGATTCTTCCTCAGATTTCCAATTCACTCAAATTCTTTTCCAGAGCTTTGAGGATCGTTCCAAGGTAAGTAATTACAATTTGTTTGACCTTCACCTTCAGTTTTCTCAGTTCTCTGGCAAGGTCCAAGTATTTGTTTGTCTTTTCGTTTTCTTTCATTTTCACTCGGTAATCAGACGGGCGGCAAAATCCACTAGAGGACAGGTTCTCTTTATTATTATCATTTGCTCCTTTTGAGTTTTCACATCAGCATTAGGTGATGGTCTTTCACTGAGTATTCTGGCAGCAGTGCAGTGTTCTGAATGGTTTCAATTCTTCCTCTGATTTCCAAACTTTCCAAACCCTTTTCTAATCCTTTTGGGACTGTTCCAAGTGCACCAACTACAATTGGTATAACTTTCACTTTCATATTCCATAACTTTTTCAGTTCTCTGGAAAGGTCCAGATATTTGTCCATTTATTATTATCATTATTATTATTATTATCATTATTATTATTATTATTATTATTATTATTATTATTATTATTATTATTGTTATTTTCACTCCTTTTGAGTTTTTCATATCAGCGTTAGCTGATGGTATTTTATTGGAGGCTGAGTGACAACGTCTCCTCAGATCTCCAGGACTCTTCTGGGTATTCTAGCCGATTGCAGCAATGCAGTAGTCTGGGTGGTCTCAATTCTTCCTCTGATTTTCAGGTCCTCCAGTCTTTTTTTTTTCAAATTTATTGGGACCGTTCCAAGTGCACCAACTACAATTGGTATCACTTTCATTCTCATATTCCAAAACTTTTTTAATTCTCTGTCAAGGTCAAGGTATTTGTCCATCTTTTTGTTTTCTTTCAACTTCAAACTGTATATTATTATTATTATTATTATTATTATTATTATTATTATTATAAGAAGAAGAAGAAGAAGAAGAAGAAGAAGAAGAAGAAGAAGAAGAAGAAGAAGAAGAAGAAGAAGTGAAATACTATTCTTACATCTCCCAGTACTACAACTAATAATAATAAGAAGAAGAACAACAACAACAGCAATAATAATAATAATAATAATAATAATAATAATAATATAATAGGAGGAAGGGAAGAGGAGGAAAGCATGATATAAGAAAGAAAAAGGAGTAACGAAATTAATAATAATAATAATAATAATAATAATAATAATAATAATAATAATAATAATATGAACAACAATAAAAAAAGAAATAACAAAAGTGTTTGTCCATAATTGGCGCTAACAATAACTTTGCCTTTTTTGTGGGCGGGGGAGAGTGGGCGCAGCTGGACATTCCAAACGCAAGCCGAGCCGAGCGAAATAAGTAAATAAACAATACATGGGGGGGGTAGGGCAGTTGGTTCGTAATGGGGGAGGGGGGCGAGAGGAAGAAGAGAACAAAATCGGGTGGGGGTGAGGGGGTGGGGGTGTTCAGATTGCTTTCATTCTACACACATACACACCGGCACGTGGATGTAAACAAGAGATATTCGCCAAGGAGAGACAAAAATGGCCGCTACGCTTGGAGTGCCTACCGTAGCGCCGTAGCTGACAACCTCATTCCGTTAATTACTTCTCTGGGTGGTGTAGGGCCGTGGATCCCAAGCTTCTTTTTTTTTTTTTTCGTTAGGGATGTGCAAATTCACACACCTGCTAAAAGTACCTTTTTTTGTTTGTTTTTTATTGTTTTTTTCTTTTTTGTTTTTTTAAGATTCCACCCAAAATTGCTAATTATCGGATTTTAATCAAATTTTCGGTATTATTTGGATTATTCGGACTATTGTCCTCATCTTTATTGATATCTAAACAACGTTTCGGCCGATGCGCCTTCCGGCCTTCTTCAAGAAGAAGTTAGTTAGTTGGACTTTACGGCATAAAATACCCATAAAAAATGAATAAATATAAACGTCTCCGGCATAAAATATATATCATTTCCAACTCCTCCGCACGAGCAGGATGTGACACAAGGTCAATTTCTTAAACGGAGTTTAACAGGTTTTAATTTAGAGTTTTCATTCTCCTAAACTGGTTACCTATCCAAAGCTAAAGAGTCCAGTCTGCCCAACTAATTACCCATAGCTGAAGGGAGAATATATTGATTCATACCTTTCCCAAGGGTATTAGCGCAATGTGAAATGCAAACAGCCTCATCCAAGATTTGAACACGGGTCGATGAGTCTATTTCCTACAATTCTAGCCATTGCACCACGCACCTCCTCTGTATGACGTTAAACTGCATCTAATGGCGAAGTTCCAATTCTGGAGCTCTGTAGATTATTGACCCGGAGTGGTAGTACATGTTAGGGTCCCATCTATGGGTTAAATAGAAAAATATGTTTTTAAAAATATGTTTACAAACATTGGAATAAGAAAATAATTGAAATAAGAAAAAAATTGAGTTTTAAAAAAATGAATTTGAAAAAATTGAGTTTAAAATTCTACGTATAAAGGATTTTGAATATAAATTAAATACACATTGATAAACTTACTTAGCTCCTGAAATGAGTGCGACGTAAGCAGTGACGTAGTTTCGGTTACAAACAAATAAAGATCGAATCTCTATTATTAATACTAGCAGAAAAACACCTTCCGGGCGGTGTAAAAATAAATTTAGAGAAATAGTAGAATTAACGAGTTAAAAGAATGTTATTGAATACCGATCAAAAATGAATAAAACAAAACGTCTTCGGCATAAAAATGACCCAACAAGGGTTGACATGCCGTAAAATCCAACCAACCAAAAATG
Source organism: Doryteuthis pealeii (assembly GCA_023376005.1). Classification (NCBI taxonomy): domain Eukaryota; kingdom Metazoa; phylum Mollusca; class Cephalopoda; order Myopsida; family Loliginidae; genus Doryteuthis; species Doryteuthis pealeii. The sequence continues at coordinate 45,131,762 of CM042180.1, read as the reverse complement.
AATAAAACAAAACGTCTCCGGCATAAAATGACCCAACAAGGGTTGACATGCCGTAAAACCCAACCAACCAAAAATGAATAAAACAAAACGTCTCCGGCATAAAATGACCCAACAAGGGTTGACATGCCGTAAAACCCAACCAACCAAAAATGAATAAAACAAAACATCTTCGGCATAAAATGACCCAACAAGGGTTGACATGCCGTAAAATCCAACCAACCAAAAATGAATAAAACAAAACATCTTCGGCATAAAATGACCCAACAAGGGTTGACATGCCGTAAAACCCAACCAACCAAAAATGAATAAAACAAAACGTCTCCGGCATAAAATGACCCAACAAGGGTTGACATGCCGTAAAACCCAACCAACCAAAAATGAATAAAACAAAACGTCTCCGGCATAAAATGACCCAACAAGGGTTGATATGCCGTAAAACCCAACCAACCAAAACAATTAAGAGGCTTTCAATCGCCAGTGAAGCTAGACGTTTGTTTTTATTGTTGGTGTCGTTAACTTCCCGCCATTTTGTTGACGGTGTTCAGCAGCGTCCCATTAGGAAGTTGAACTTTTGTCCCAGCATCCCCCGCGTGATTGCATTTATCGTCCACTAACATCTTCATCATCTTTCCAATTCTATTGTAGTGTTGGCAGTTTTTGTAAGAACGATCTAAATGTCGCCTAGTGGTAACAGGCGAGTTAACCATTGGTTCCAACAGAGAGCAACGTTGACTGAGGGTCTTAGTGTCCCTCAGTACGACATTAAACTGCACCTAATGGTGAGGTTCCAATTCTAGAGATCTGTGTATTGTATAGTACTTATTCAGTACCATTATTCCTAGAACCAATCTGACCTACGAGTGGTAGTACCTGTTAGGGTCCCATCTATGGGTTAAATAGAAAAATATGTTTTTTTTAACGTGTTTACAAACATTGGAATAAGAAAAAATTGAAATAAGTAAAAAATTGAGTTTTTAAAAAATTGAGTGTAGAATTCTACGTATTTCTCTGAATGTTTGAGATGAGGCTTGAATATTAGTATTATCTGCGTTATTCGGACTATTGTCCTCATCTTCATTGTTATTTGTACAATGTTTCGGCCGATATGCCCTCCGGCCTTCTTCATGTATTTCTTGTCGGACTCGGGAACCTTCTCGGACTCAGGAACCTTCTTTTCGAACTCGGGAACTTTCTTGTCGTAATCGGGAGCCATCACGGAACTTTGAACCTAACCCTTTATTTAGTCCACGCGGGTATCCTGTTCGAGAAGGCCGGACGGCATATCAGCCGAAACGTTGTACAAATAACAATGAAGATGGGGACAATAGTCCGAATAACGCAGATAATACTAAAATTCTAGGTATTAAGGATTTTGAATATAAATTAAATACACATTGATAAACTTACTTAGCTCCTGAAATGACTGTGCCGTAAGCAGTGACGTAATTTCGGTTACAAACAAATAAAGATCGAATCTCTATTATTAATACTAGCAGAAAAACACCTTCCGTGCGGTGTAAAAATAAATTTAGAGAAATAGTAGAATTAACGAGTTAAAAGAATGTTTATGAATACCAATTAAAAATGATAAAACAAAACATCTTCGGCATAAAATGACCAAAACTTGACATACCGTAAAATCAAACCAACCAAAATGAATAAAACAAAACGATCTCCAGCATAAAATGACCCAACAAGGTTGACATGCGTAAAACCCAACCAACCAAAAATGAATAAACAAAACGTCTCCAGCATAAAATGACCCAACAAGGGTTGACATGCCGTAAAACCCCCAACCAACCAACCAAAAATGAATAAAAACAAACGTCTCCGGCATAAAATGACCCAACAAGGGTTGACATGCCGTAAAACCCAACCAACCAACCAACCAACCAAAAATGAATAAAACAAAACGTCTCCGGCATAAAATGACCAACAAGGGTTGACATGCCGTAAAACCCAACCAACCAACCAACCAACCAAAAATGAATAAAACAAAAGTCTCCGGTTAAAATGACCCAACAAGGGTTGACATGCCAACCAACCAACCAAAAAATGAATAAAACAAAACGTCTCCAGCAAAAATGACCCAACAAGGGTTGACATGCCGTAAAACCCAACCAACCAAAAATGAATAAAACAAAACGTCTCCGGCATAAAATGACCCAACAAGGGTTGATATGCGTAAAACCCAACCAACCAAAACAATTAAGAGGCTTTCAATCGCCAGTGAAGCTAGACGTTTGTTTTTATTGTTGGTGTCGTTAACTTCCCGCCATTTTGTTGACGGTGTTCAGCAGCGTCCCATTAGGAAGTTGAACTTTTGTCCCAGCATCCCCCGCGGGATTGCATTTATCGTCCACTAACATCTTCATCATCTTTCCAATTCTATTGTAGTGTTGACAGTTTTTGTAAGAACGATCTAAATGTCGCCTAGTGGTAACAGGCGAGTTAACCATTGGTTCCAACAGAGAGCAACGTTGACTGAGGGTCTTAGTGTCCCTCGGTACGACGTTAAACTGCACCTAATGGTAAAGTTCCAATTCTAGAGATCTGTGTATTGTATAGTACTTATTCAGCACCATTATTCCTAGAACTAATCTGACCTACGAGTGGTAGTACCTGTTAGGGTCCCATCTATGGGTTAAATAGAAAAATATGTTTTTAAAAATGTGTTTACAAACATTGGAATAAGAAAAAATTGAAATAAGTAAAAAATTGAGTTTTGAAAAAATTGAGTGTAAAATTCTACGTATTTCTCAGAATGTTTGAGATGAGGCTTGAAGATTAGTATTATCTGCGTTATTCGGACTATTGTCCCCATCTTCATTGTTATTTGTACAACGTTTCGGCCGATATGCCCTCCGGCCTTCTTCAGGTATTTCTTGTCGGACTCGGGAACCTTCTTGGACTCGGGAAGCTTTTCGGACTCGGGAACCTTCTTGTCGTAATCGGGAAGCCATCACGGAACTTTGAACCTAACCCTTTATTCCGTCCTCGGGGGTATCCTGTTTGAAAAGAAGGTTCGCGAGTCCGAGAAGGTTCCCGAGTCCGACAAGAAATACCTGAAGAAGGCTAGAGGGTATATCGGCCGAAACGTTGTACAAATAACAATGAAGATGGGGACAATAGTCCGAATAACGTAGATAATACTAAAATTCTACGTATTAAGGATTTTGAATATAGATTAAATACACATTGATAAACTTACTTAGTTCTTGAAATGACTGTGACGTAAGCAGTGACGTAGTTTCGGTTACAAACAAATAAAGATCGAATCTCCATTATCAACACTAGCAAAAACTATTTAGAGAAATAGTAGAATTAACGAGTTAAAAGAATGTTATTGAATACCAATCAAAAATGATTAAAACAAAACGTCTTCGGCATAAAATAATCCAACAAGGGTTGACATGCCGTAAAATCCAACCGATACCAAAACAATTAAGAGGCTTCCAATCGCCAGTGAAACTAGACGTTTGTTTTTATTGTTGGTGCCGTTAACTTCTCGCCATTTTGTTGACGGTGTTCAGCAGCGTCCCGTTGGGAAGTTGAATCTTTGTCCCAGCATCCCCCGCGGGATTGCAGTCATCGTTCACGGGCATCTTCATCTTCTTCCCAATGCTATTGTAGTGTAGGCAGTTTTTGTAAGAATGATCTAAATGTCGCCTAGTGGTTACAGGCGTGTTGACCTTACGTCCAACCGAGAGCAACGGCCCTAGACTGACAAAAGCTGAGCAGGGGTCTCCAAACATACACTCTCTTGATGTTGCACTCCAGCAGCTTAGCCTCTAAGTCATAAGAGGGAGGTGAACAAAAATTGGGGGATCAGTTTATCACTAAGCTATAATACAAAATTGACCCCTTTCTTTATGTACACATATTTTTAAGAGGGGATGAACAAAAAGTGGGGGATCAGTTTATAACTTGACTATAATACAAAATTGATCCCTTTCTTTATGTCCACATATTTTTTAGTGGGAATGAACAAAAATTGGGGGATCAGTTTATCACTTAGCTACAATACAAAATTGATCCCTTTCTTTATATACGCATATTTTAGAGGGGAGGGAACAAGAAATGGGGGACCAGTTTATCACTTAGCTATAATACGAAATTAATCCCCTTCTTTATGTCCACATATTTTTAGTTAGAGGGGAGCGAACAAGAAATGGGGGAGCAGTTTATAATTTGACTATAATACAAAATCTTTATGTACATATTTTTTTTAGTTCGAAAGTCAGCGTAATAGCGAGATTGGAGTTCGAATTTGCTTACTACGATGTCGGAGTCAAGCATGTTAGCCGCTAAATCACGGGGGGGGGGTGAAACAAGAAATAGGGGACCATTTATAAATGGCTATAATACAAAATTGATCCCTTTCTTATGTACACATTTTTTTTTGAGAGTGTGAACAAAAATTGGGGATCAGTTTATCACTTAGCTACAATACAAATTAATCCCTTTCTTATGTACACATTTTTAGAGGGGGTGAACAAAAATTGGGGGATAAGATTATAACTTAGCTACAATACAAAATTGATCCCTTTCTTTATGTACACATATTTTTTAGTCCAAAAGTGAACGTAATAGCGAGATTGGAGTTCGAACTTGCTTACTACAATATCGCAGTCCAGCTCGTGAACCACTACGATACGAAAGTATGAACAAGAAATGAGGGACCAGTTTATAACTTAGATATAATACAAAACTGATTCCTTACTTTATGTGCACGTATCTTTTAGTCCGAAAGTAAACGTAATAGAGAGTTTGGAGTTCAACTTTCTACTTCGATATCGCAGTCTAGCACATTAGCAGCTACACCAGGGGAGTGTGAACAAAAAATGGGGGACCAATTTATAACTTGGATACAATACAAAATTGATCCCTTACTTTATGTCCACATATTTTTAGTCCGAAAGTGAATGTGATAACTCGTTACTACAAAATTGAACCTTTGGTCCCAGCATCCCCTCCGGGATTGCAGTCACCGTTCACTAACATCTTCATCTTCTTTCCCAATGCATTGTAAATAATGATCTCAAATGTCGCCTAGTGGTAACAGGCGTGTTGACCTTACGCCCAACGAGAGCAACGGCCCTAGACTGACACAAAGCTGAGCAGGGTCTCCAACACACACACCCCTTGAAATAATCACGAGAATTAACCCTTCGTCTTCAACAGTCGTGATTTCGACTTTCGCTATTTCATTTTGTGTTTTTAGATTTTCGTTCCGTTGCCGAAAAAAGATTGCAAAAGAAACCGCTGAGACCAAAGGTCTTAAAATACGGGGTCCACGTATTGACTAAAAAATAAAAAATAAAAATATATACAGTTTACTTATGTTTTTATCGCCAACTTAGCACATGAGTAGTACAGCTTGGATCTGTGCGGTAAAGTGGGGAGCTAGTGAAAAGGGGATAGACTCCCTAGCTGTCCAGCTGATAGTGACAATAGGTGAATCCACGGACTTTACTACAACTTTATGAAAATTGACATGTAATAATCTTCATACAATGACTGCTATTTACACAGTAGCATTGCAACCAACAAAGCCTTCATCAGATGGTGACTCTGTGTTCAGGCATGGTTTCGGGGCCGAAGCATCATTACCACTAACCCAGAGCCCCAGCAGTATCCACGATACCACCAGACTTTGTCGGTTTGATGTCACAATATAGGACTGCCATATCCACGCTGATGCGGTTAGAGCTTTCTCCTGAATCTTTTTTAAGTATTTCCTCTTGTCTGGTAGAGAAAGTCCAAGTTTAGAGAAAATGACGAGTTGAGTTGCTAATAAATCACCGACATCCGACTTCGATGGGAAATACATCCGTTATCCATCCGTTTCTGACGCCTTGTTCACGTAGGTCTTCATTAATCTTCTCTGTGGTGG
>CM042180.1:45102186-45125766 GCA_023376005.1 Doryteuthis pealeii | reverse complement strand
CGCTGTGGTTTCCTATGTTTAATGGATTTGAGGTTCATGTTTATGGATTATTGATTTGGTTATGTTTGTTGGATTTTGTGGTTTAATGTTATTCTGATTGTGGTTATCATGTTATGATTTTTGAGGGGTTATGTTTTATGGATTTGAGCGGGTTTATGCTTTATGGCATTTTGTGGTTTTTGTTTATGGATTTGGCGGTTTAGTTTATGGCATTGGGTTTATGTTATGGATTATACGATGTGGTTTATGGTTATGGATTGTGTGTTTTATGTTTTTTTATGGAATTTGATTGGTTATGTTATGGAATTTGTTTATGTTTTATGGAATTTTGAGGTTTTATGTTTTATGGATTTGAGGTTATGTTTATGGATTTGTGTTTGGTTTATGTTTATGGATTTTGTCGGTTTATCGTTTATGGCATTTGAGGTTAGTTTATGGATTGAGTTTGTTTATGTTTATGGATTTTGTTTGTTTATGTTTATGGATTTGAGGTTTATGTTTATGGATTTGTGGTTTATGTTTGTGGATTGTGGTTTTTTTATGTTTATGGATTTGTGGTTTATGTTTATGGATTTGAGGTTATGTTTGGATTTTGGTTTATGTTTATGGATTTGAGGTTTATGTTATGGATTTTGTGTGTTTATGTTTATGGATTTGTGGTTTATGTTTGATGGTTTGTTTTATGTTTATGGATTTGTGGTTTATGTTTATGTTTATGGATTTGTGGGTTTATGTTATGATTTGATGATGTTGTGGGTTTTTATGTTTTGATTTATGTTTAGGATTTATGTTTATATGTTTATGATGTTTATGTTTTGTGGTTTATTTATGGATTTGTTTATGTTTATGGATTTGAGGATTTATGTTTTATGGATTTGTGGTTTATGTTTATGGATTTGAGTTTATGGATTTGGGTTTATGTTTTATGGATTTGTGTTTATGTTTATGGATTTGAGGTTTATGTTTATGGATTTGATGGTTTATGTTTATGATTTGTTTATGTTTATGGATTTAGGTTTATGTTTATGGATTTTGTTTGGTTTATGTTTATGGATTGTGGTTTATGTTTATGGATTTGAGGTTTATGGATTTATGGATTTGTGGTTTATGTTTATGGATTTGAGGTTTATGTTTATGGATTTGTGGTTTATGTTTATGGATTTTGTTTATGTTTATGGGATTTAGGTTATGTTTATGATTTGAGGTTTATGTTTTATGGATTTGTGGTTTATGTTTATGATTTGAGGTTTATGTTTATGGATTTGTGGTTTATTTGTTTATGTTTATGGATTTGTGGTTTATGTTTATGGATTGAGGTTTATGTTTATGATTTGTGTTTATGATTTGTTATGTTATGGGATTGATGTTTATGGATTGGTTTATTTTATGGATTTGAGTGTTTATGTTTATGGGATTTTGTGGGAGGTTTATGTTATGATTTGATGTTTATGATTGGTTTATGTTATGGATTTGACATGGATTTGTGGTTTATGTTTATGGATTTGAGGTTTATGTTTTGGATTTGAGGTTTATGTTTATGGATTTATGTTTATGGATTTTTATGTTGTGGATTTGAGTTTATGTTTGTGGATTTTGTTTATGGATTTGAGGTTTATGTTTGTTTGTTTATGATTTGAGGTTTACGTAAATGGATTTCAAAGATTTCAAATGATTACAAATTAAAAGATAAACAATTTTTAATGAATTACACTAAATTCAACTAGAATAATAAACATTTAGCGTTCCCAGAGTAGGGGGAACAATACTACAAAGTCTTTTAAAACATTGCTGAAATACATTAAAGAAGGTCACTAGTGATTTTACACCAGTATCCTTACAGATTTCGGGTTTTGCAACATCATATCAGTTCAACCGGTAAATCCGACCTGTTGAAATAATTTTTTTTACTAAAATGGCTCTTTCTTATAACCGTTTTTTTTTCAATTTTTCAAGGGAAGAAAAAGGACATGCTATACAGAAAAAATATAGAAAGAAAGAAAGAAAGAAAGAAAGAAGGGGGAAATAGAGAGAGATGTGATCTCATGGAAGCGATAACGCTAATCCGTTTCAATCGAACATAATGAAAAGATGAAAAGAAGGAAAGAAAGAAAAAAAGAGTGAGTGAGAGTTAAATCAAGATTATTTTTAAACCTTTCGATTACCGGAGACTGGCTTTTGTGCAGTCCATTTTGTTATATTGCCCTTCGACACCAACTAATTACCTCCCCTCTTGTGCACACGGAGCTCTTCATTTCTTAAAGAATTTTTTCACTAAAATGGCTCTTTCTTTATAACCTTATTCTATTTTTGTTGCCATTCTTCAAATCCTCTTCACCTTTGGCCCACAAGCGACAATAGAGAAGGTGATCAGTTTTTATTAATGCTAGCCATTTTTAAAGACATTTATAAGCCTGTGTCGCGAAACAATTACTGTATTGCATCCTTATTCAACCCCCCCCCTTTTTTTTACAAGGGACCCACCTCTTGGCATTGACAATTGACCTCGAACTCTGTGACTCTTGGAGATGATCTTGAATCGAAAAGAAAAAAATGGTCAATGAAGTGAACGACCCCCAAAATGAAAAATTGGTACTTCATCACGTGACCCCCGTATCCGAACTTACAGGCGGCAATTTATTCTGGACAATAATTATTATATTTCGTACTAGTCTCGAGTTATGACCCTTATACGCCTCATCTCCTCCGACCCCCATATCTCTCCTCTCTCTCTCTTTCTCTCTCTCTCTCTTCTCTCTCTCTTTCTCTCTCTCTCTCTCTCTCTCTTCTGTGTGTGTTCTCTTTTTTTCTCTTTCTATTTTCTCTCTTTCTTTATATATTTTTAAATCTCTCTCTCTCTCTCTCTCTCCTCTCTCTCTCTCTCTCTCTCTCTCTCTCTCTCTCTCTCTCTCTCTACTTCATTGTTTTTAAAAAAATTTCTAAAAAAAAAAAGTCACGTTCTTAATCTCACTTCTCGCGAGATTTCAACAGAGGAACAGATAATAGCGAAACTAGAAGATAATTTCTTTTTTTTTCTTCCTTTTTTCTTTTTATTTATTCTTTCTTTCTTTTTTTCTTTTTTTTTAATGTCTAAGAAAAGCCGATTTTACTTTTTGACTTTAGCCAGTTGTCTTTTGGGGGCGGCGGCATTCTCTCTCTCTCTCTCTCTCTCTCTCTCCACACACACACGCGCACACACACACGCCCTCTCTCTCTCGCTCGCTTTCTCTCTCTCTCACACGCGCACACACACACTCTCTCTTCTCGCTCGCTTCTCAGTCTCTCTCTCTCTCCCTCCCTCTCTCCACATACGCACATAAACACGCACACACACACACACACACACACTCTCTCTCTCTCTCTCTCTCTCTACATACGCATATAAACATGCACACACACACACTCTCTCTCTCGCTCGCTTTCTCTCTCTCTCTCCACATACGCACATAAACACGCATACACTCTCTCTCTCTCTTTCTCTCTCTCTACAGACACTCTCTATCCCCTTCTTTCTTCACTCCTCTCTCTACGCCTCTCCCATCTTCCCCCTCTCTCTCCCTCTCCACACACACACTAACACAATCTCTCTCTTCTCTCTCCACACTCCTCTCTCTACTTCTCCTCTATTCCCCCCCCTCTCTCTCTTTCTCTCTCTTTCTCTCTCTCCAAACACGCACACACACCCTCTCTCAACACACTCTCTATCCCCTTCCTTTATCACCCTTTCTCTCTCTCTCTCTCATACACACACGCACACACACACACACACACACTAACACAATCTCTCTCTCTCTCTCTCTCTCTCTCTCTCTCTCTCTCTCCCTCACTCATACACATTTAGAGATAGATACAATGCCTTTTTCTTTTTCTTTTTCTTAATCCTGACTCCATTACTGTCGTCTGCCAAACGCCATTTTTTTTCATTTTTAGCAAGAAAAGAACACAAAACGTACGGCCTGTTGTCCGTGTGACCCGCTTCTTGCCTGACACCCTTCCTCTTTCACACCGTACCGTATCCTTTCGACTCTGCCTTTCACGTGCCTACAATATCAATGGGGACATTTTTTAGCAAAAAAACTGCTGGCTGATTGCTTGTTAGCGAGGACATCATTTCGCTCAGTGTAACTCTTCATTTTTTTTTTTTGGCGGGAGAAGAGGGAGATTTGTAATCAGTTTTTATTGGCTTTACAATATTTTCGATCCGATACCTCCATATTTTCTTCTCTTTTATTTTTTTCATTTTCTGTTTTTTCTTTTTTGGGTGGGTGGGTATATACTTTCTATTTATTTTTTCTTTCTTTCTTTCATTTATTCATTATTTTTTTTTTGTTTTTTCATTCATTCGTTAACTTTCTTATGTTTTTTTTTTTTTTTTTTTTTTTTTTTTAGTTTTTCTTTCTTTGTTCGTTCTTTCTTTCTTGTTTACAGACTTTCTTTTTTCCTTTCTTTCTTTCATTCATTCATTCTTTTTTTTTCTTTTCAAAAAGTCTTTCTTTTTTTTTCATTCTTTATTAATTCATTTTTTGCATGCTTTCCTTTTTCTTTGTTTTCTTTTTTCATTCATTCAAAAAAGAAAGAAAGAAAGAAAGAGTGGCAAAAACAAAAAGAAAGAAAGAAAGAAAGAAAGTCAAAATAGAAAGAAAGAAAGAAAAAAAAAAAAGAAAGAAAAAGGCAAGAAAGAAAGAAAGAAAGAAAGAAAGAAAGAGTGGCAAAAACAAAAAGAAAGAAAAAAAGAAAGAAAGAAAGAAAGAAAGTCAAAATAGAAAGAAAGAAAGAAAAAAAAAAGAAAGAAAGGCAAAATAGAAAGAAAGAAAGAAAGAAAGAAAGAAAGAAAGACAAAAAGAAAGAAAGACAAAAAGAAGGAAAATTAAAACAAAAAGTAGAAAAAGAAGTAAGAAAAGAAAGAAAAAGAAAATACGAAAGTAAGTATGCAGAAAAGAAAGAGATTAATAAAGAAAAGGAACAACTTTTCTTTCTTTCTTTCTTTCTTTCTTTCTTTCTTTCTTTCTTTCTTTCTACCTTTGTTTGTTTGTTTGTTCCTTCCTTCCTTCCTTCCTTCATTCATTTTTTCTTTTTTATTTCATGTTTGCTTATTCACACTTTTAGTTGTCAGTTTTTTTTCCTTCTTGCTTAAAATAAGCTTTTCTTCCATTTTCGATCATTTTCCATTTGATTCTTCCTTTTTTCTTCCTTGTCTGGTTGTTTCTTGTTCTCGTTCATCTTACTCTCTTTCATGACGACTGACTGAGGTGACCAAATAGTCGCTCTTTTATACTTATTCTTGTCAAAAGCACTTATACATATACTTAAACTGCATGACCCGATCCCGCACTTTGCAGTTCTATAAACATTATGTCGTTATGATCGATGGAAGAAGCAGAGTCATATAGATTAGAGAAAGATTTCTCTTTGTCTAATCTACAATACCCTCCTTCTTTCATCCATCGTGCTAAATTAAAAGCCATCAATACATACACACAATTGCACATTATATAGGTATAGATTAGTGTTTAAATAAACCACAATGAAAAGCATAGCGTAAATAATAGCCGGAATCCGGGACGACATAATGTTTACATGTTTCTATACATATATAAAGGGCAGTTGTGTGTATGTGTATGTCCGGAGGAAACTTCGAAAATAAAACAATTAACGACTAAGTAAATATACATACACATTAGATATCGCGAGGGCGTTGATTTTTGAGCTAAAATAAAAGAGATTGTATTTATATTCGTGAAGATAATTAAAAAATAAAATTTAAATGATAACAGCATGGATTTTGTTTTTCATTTAATATTTGAGATAGTAGACATTAACATTTCTTTTCAGAGTAGCTGGATCAATGCAAGGTCTTTTTTTTTTTTACATAGGAATTTAAATGGGGCATCCCTCGGGGATCCAACTCACGATTCAGTAATAATGGATCTGGGGGACTATGTTAAAAAAAAACTCTACTCGGGACCTGTGTTTGTTAATATAAATTAACAGCGTTGATCCCATAAATCCATTCTTAATGGATAACAAATGTTGTTTATCAACTCATGTTTTTCTATTTAACCCATAGATGGGACCCTAACAGGTAGTGGACCAGGGAGCAATGGTGATGAAGGGGTGCTGCACACAAAACCTCCAAAACTGGAACCTCACCATCAGATAGAGTTTAATGTCATTCCTAGGAGATGAAGACCCTCAGCCACCGCCTTCTAGCATCCATATGATAAAAAGGGGTTGGGGTTTGCCATAAGGGTAATAGGATTGGGGCAATCATATAGATGCTAGGGCTTGACGTGACTTGATCGGAGGTGGCCTCTCCGACCACCCGTCTAGCCCAAGATAGGGCCAAAGTGGAATATTGCTAGTCATGAACTGCTCATCCACCTGGGTTCTATCCTTAAGCATCACGGGTCGTCACCCACGGCCAACAGGTGGCCCCATTGGGGGAGTCTTGCCCCTCTGCAGAGGTGCAGTCGGTGCATTCTAATGCCCTACCGACAGGGCGGTAACCCATTTGGGAATTTGTGAGTAGTAAATTCGGTGTCCCATAAAAATATCCCTATGTAGTTTCGGTTACAGAGAGATAGACACCGAATCTCCATTATATGTAGATCATAAGTACAAATGAAATGGACAAATAATCTTTAAATTTTCAAAACATGAACATTTTTGGAAAAAAAATCATTCTTATAAAAAAATGTTGAGAAAAATAAAAACAATAATGATAAAACTTTTCAAGCAATAAGAGAAACGACAATTCTAATCATTTATGACTCTAAAAATGAACTCTTTGATAACTTTAAACCGCTCGCAGCGGCTCTCACATTCTACGCATACCACATCCATTCTAAATACAAAAACTGATAGTTCATTATAATTGTTTTGGGGTTTAAAGGGTAAAAAATAAGACAAACGACTGGTAACAATGGATACAAATGTATTGAACAAAAGGAGTAGAAATTTACAGCAAAGAAAGTGGAGATTGCGTCCGACCAATACAGTTACGAGCTGACTCGCATTTGCTTCCGTCAAGCCATAATTGTTCCTATTACTTATAGTAGCCGTCGGCGCATTCAATTTATGTCCATAGGTTATATCACCTATAACAATAATTAAGCAGAATGACTCAGCTTACAACAATAATAAGACTTTATTTGAATAGAATGAGTTCTGAGGTGAATAGATATATTCCATCATACAAGTTAAAATACCAAGAAAATATCCCTACGTAAAAAAGACCTTGTGTTAATCCGGCCTGGTGGGATGTCAGGAAAAAACTTTTGTGTAGTTGTTTCCCAAAGTTTTTTTGCACACTGTTATATATTAGAGCAAGTGGAGGCGCGTTGTGCAATGGTTAGAGTCGTAGGAAATGGACTTGACACGAGTTCAAATCCTGGACGAGGCTGTTAGCATTTCATATAACGCTAATGCCCTTGGTAAGCATCCAACTACTCCCCCCCCCCCAGGTATGGGTAGATAGTAGAGCAGACTGGATTTTTTAACCTTAGCTAGGTAACCAGTCTAGGAGAAGGAAAAATCAGAATTCAAACTCGTTAAACTCCGCTTAAGAAATTGATCTTGTTTCACATCCTACTCGTGGGGAGGATATATGTACACAAGGGTGACTAAAAATGTAATGTTATTTTCTTTATTTCATTTGAAGTTTTTTCTTCTTTTTTATAAAACTAAGGCCTACATTGAGACCCTAATAAGGCTCAGATCAAAAGTAAGACCCAACTTGCCAATTAACAATGTCTTCCCTACACACAAGCATCTGGACACGGGAGAAAATCGCCTCATTCGGGTGGACAACTTTACTGCTTCCTCCTTACTTAAAAGATTTAGCGCCTTCAGACTATCATTTCATGAAAGAGGGTTTGAGACGCAAACATTATTCAAGTGACGAGTTAGCGAAGCGAATAACAATTTTTTTAAATACGGCCGGACGAAACCATAAAATCATTCTAAGAAAGTAAATGTCTGACCTCATTTAAGCTACGGGTTGCTGGTTGTGAAATTTAACATAGAAATACATTTCAAATTCTCCCGTCTCTAACACTAACATTATATAACGAGGTGGTAGTCAAGAGATACATAGAGGGGAAGAAAGTGATAGACAGAGAATAAAGTAAGAGATTGGTCGGTTTTTGACTTAATTGCAAATTACGACTAATTAGAACCAATTAAAACATAATTTTTTTCCAAGATAATTCAATCCTAAAAGTAAGGAATAATTTAGTATAATTTTCGTGTCATTAAACAAAACAATAAAAAATCCTTTAAGAAGCAAAAGTTGATTAACTCAGCTTTAGTATAATAATAATAATAATAATAATAATAATAATAATAATAATAGTATATATATATAGAGAGAGAGGTAGAGAGATACACACACATATATATGTGGAAGAAACATCTACATCTTTTAGACTAAGATTAAATAATCACAAATCCACAATAAAACTCAAATCACCCCATAGCACAATAGCACTTCATTTTAACACCCCACAACACAACCTTACACACCTCAAATGTATTTTAATAGAACACGCATTTCCAACAACACAATCTCGAAAACAAGCAGAAACCAAATAGATTTTAAAACTACGAACTCACGTGAGGGGACTAAACGCCGATATCGGAATACTCCGTTATTACAAATATTTTACAGACGCTGCCACTGTCAATAACAACAAAGACAAAGGATCCGTTCAACAGGAGCGACATTCATCTGAAGAAGGGAATCTAACGATCCCGAAAATTTATGAAAATAAATAATTAAAAAAATAAGTGAATCCAGTACTCCATAACATCGAGTTCCTTCATTTATTTTTAAATGCTTCAACAAAAAGACATACAAATATATATAATATATAATATATATATATATATATATATATATATTATATATATATATGTGTGTGTGTGTGTGTGTGTGTGTTGTATGTGTGTGTGAGTGTTAGAAACTGTCATTGTAGTTGGTGCACTTGGAACGGTCCTAAAAGGATTGGAAAAGGGTTTGGAAAGTCTGGAATTCAGAGGAAGGATTCATACCATCCAGAACACTGCACTGCTGCAATCTGCCAGAATACTCAGAAGAGTCCTGGAGACCTGAGGGGACTTGCTGTCACTCAGACTCCAGTGAAAGACCATCAGCTAATGCTGATGTGAAAACTCAAAAGAAGTAAATAATAATAATAGTATATATATATATATATATATATATATATATATAGATAGATAGATAGAGAGAGACACACACATATATGTATATATATATATATGTGTGTGTGTGTGTGTATGTGTGTGTGTTAGAACTGTCATTACGAAACGTGTATTCGCTTACTCTTCTCTCTTTCCTTTTTTTCTTTTTTTCTTTCTTTTTTTTATTCACTTCTAATTCGTTTTTATACATCTTATTTAAAAAAGAAAAAGAAAAAAAAAAAAAAGTAAATAAATTTAACTCCTGGTCTCATAAAGCTCCTCTTACAATCCTTGTCCTGTCCAGCGCGCCAAAAAAGAATTAGAGTGACCCGATCCTTCGCTTCAGTCAGACGATCGCCCGAGGCCTCTACGCGCACAAATTGTTGACGCCATTTTTCACGCTCTACGGGTGGCGGGAAACGAGAATGAGGCCATTGTATTCAGAATATGAAACCGTATATAAAGTCACAGATACGTAATTAATTCAACAAATAAGGAACGAGACAACAATATCTTCTTAATCGTTAGTAAATGCGAAATTCTAATTTTCTCCCGGTTTTTTTTTCACTCTAATCATAACTTTGTTAATTAATTAATCAAATAGTTAATTACTAGAATCAAATTTAATATTACAAAACTACCTGTTTATAATACCAAAAATAGGATTTATTACTGTAATTATCTGAGGGTGTAGTGGTTAATGTGCTTGACTGTGACATCGCAGTACGCCAGTTCGAACTCCAGTCGCGATATTGCGTTCACTTTCGGGCTGAAAGAGAAAGGAACATAAAGTGAGGGATCAATTTTGTATTAAATACAGTTTTAAACTAGTCCCCCATTTATTTCTCTAATACGTTCACTTTCGGACTAATACCCTTGTGAAAGGTATGAATTCCCTTATTCCGTCAGGTATGGGTTAAATAGTTCACTTTCGGACTGAAAATATGTAGACATAAAGTGAGGGATCAATCTCGTATTATTACCAAGTTATAAACTGATCCCCCATTTCTTGTTCCCACCCACGTGGCGTAGTGGCTAACGTGCTTGACTGTGACCTCGTAGTAAGCCAGTTCGAACTACAGGCGCATTATTGCGTTCACTTTCGAACTGAAAATATATGGACATAAAGTAAGGGATCAATTTTGTATAATAACCAAGTTATAAACTGTCCCCCCATTTATTGTTCCCAGTGGATTCTAAAGAATTCCCTAGTGGGGGAATTCCTTCCGTGTAGTGGCTAACGTACTGGACTGCGATATTGTAGTAAGCGAGTTCGAACTCCAGTCGCGCTATTACGTCCACTTTCGGACTAATACTCTAGGTAAAGGCATGAACTGCATTCATTCCGCAGCTATTGTTTACTGGTCACTGGGGTCTCATGCACCCCCTACCCGAATCTATTATATGACGCCCATTAGTAGATATATGAACCCCCCGCTCTACTACATGTCAATTTTCATAAAGAAGTATTCATAGAAAATATATGAACCCCCGCTCTACTACATGTCAATCTTCATAAAGTAGTATTCATAGAGAATATATAAAACCCCACTATATTACATATATAATATGAAGACCTACGTGAACAATGCGTCAGAAACGGATGGATAACAGATGTATTTCCCATCGAAGTCGGATGTCGGTGATTTATTAGCAACTCAACCTCGGCATTTTTGTCTAAACTTGGACTTTCTCTACAAGACAAGAGGAAATACTTAAAAAAGATTCAGGAGAAAGCTCTAACCGCATCAGCGTGGATATGGCAGTCCTATATTGTGACATCAAACCGACAAAGTCTGGTGGTATCGTGAGATACTGCTGGGGTGCTCTGGGTTAGTGGTAATGATGCTTCGGCCCCGAAACTATGCCTGAACCCAGAGTCATCATCTGATGAAGGCTTTGTGGGTTGCAATGCTATTGTGTAAATAGCAGTCATTGTATGAAGATTATTACATGTCAATTTTCATAAAGTTGTAGTAAAGTCCGTGGATTCACCTATTGTCACTATCAGCTGGACAGCTAGGGAGTCTATCCCCTTTTCACAAGCTCCCCACTTTACCGCACAGATCCAAGCTGTACTACTCATGTGCTAAGTTGGCGATAAAAACATAAGTAAACTGTATATATTTTTGTTTTTTATTTTTTAGTCAAGTCGTATTTTAAGACCCCTGGACTCAGCGGTTTCTTTTGCAATCTTTTTTCCACAACGGAACGTAAATCTAAAAGACGACCCTCTTTTACTGATCGTAAACGCGCGAAAATGAAACTAGCGAAAGTCGAAATCACGACTGTTGAAGACGAAGGGTTAATTCTCGGTGATTATTTCAAGAGGGTGTGTGTTTGGAGACCCCTGCTCAGCTTTTGTCAGTCTAGGGCCGTTGCTCTCGGTTGGGCGTAAGGTCAACACGCCTGTTACCACTAGGCGACATTTAGATCATTATTTACAAAAGCATTGGAAAGAAGATGAAGATGTTAGTGAACGGTGGCTGCAATCCCGCAGGGGATGCTGGGACAAAGGTTCAATTTTGTAGTAAGCGAGTTATCACATTCACTTTCGGACTAAAAATATGTGGACATAAAGTAAGGGATCAATTTTGTATTGTATCCAAGTTATAAATTGGTCCCCCATTTTTTGTTCACACTCCCCCGGTGTAGCTGCTAATGTGCTAGACTGCGATATCGAAGTAAGAAAGTTCGAACTCCAGCCTCTCTATTACGTTTACTTTCGGACTAAAAGATACGTGGACATAAAGTAAGGGATCAGTTTTGTATTATATCTAAGTTATAAACTGGTCCCTCATTTCTTGTTCATACTTTCGTATCGTAGTGGTTCACGAGCTGGACTGCGATATTGTAGTAAGCAAGTTCGAACTCCAATCTCGCTATTACGTTCACTTTTGGTCTAAAAAATATGTGTACATAAAGAAAGGGATCAATTTTGTATTGTAGCTAAGTGATAAACTGATCCCCCAATTTTTGTTCACCCCTCTAAAAAATATGCGTACATAAAGAAAGGGATTAATTTTGTATTATAGCCAAGTTATAAACTGGTCCCTTATTTCTTGTTCACCCCCCCCCCCCGTGATTTAGCGGCTAACATGCTTGACTCCGACATCGTAGTAAGCAAATTCGAACTCCAATCTCGCTATTACGCTGACTTTCGAACTAAAAAAAAAAATATGTACATAAAGATTTTGTATTATAGTCAAGTTATAAAACTGCTCCCCCATTTCTTGTTCACTCCCCTCTAACTAAAAATATGTGGACATAAAGAAGGGGATTAATTTCATATTATAGCTAAGTTATAAACTGGTCCCCCATTTCTTGTTCACTCCCCTCTAACTAAAAAATATGCGTATATAAAGAAAGGGATCAATTTTGTATTGTGGCTAAGTGGTAAACTGACCCCCCAATTTTTGTTCCCCCTCTAAAAATATGTGGACATAAAGAAAGGGATCAATATTGTATTATAGCTAAGTGATAAACTGGTCCCCCATTTCTTGTTCCCTCCCCTCTAAAAATATGCGTATATAAAGAAAGGGATCAATTTTGTATTGTAGCTAAGTGATAAACTGATCCCCCAATTTTTGTTCATTCCCACTAAAAAATATGTGGACATAAAGAAAGGGATCAATTTTGTATTATAGTCAAGTTATAAACTGGTCCCCCATTTCTTGTTCACTCCCCTCTAACTAAAAATATGCGTATATAAAGAAAGGGATCAATTTTATATTGTAGCTAAGTGATAAACTGATCCCCCAATTTTTGTTCATCCCCTCTAAAAATATGCGTATATAAAGAAAGGGATCAATTTTGTATTGTAGCTAAGTGATAAACTGATCCCCCAATTTTTGTTCATTCCCACTAAAAAATATGTGGATATAAATTAAGGGATTAATTTTGTATTGTAGCTAAGTGATAAACTGATCCCCCACTTTTTGTTCACCCCCTCTTAAAGATATGTGTACATAAAGAAAGGGATCAATTTTGTATTGTAGCTAAGTGATAAACTGATCCCCCTATTTTTTGTTCACCTCCCTCTTGTGACTTAGTGGCTAACCTGCTGGAGTGCAACATCAAGAGAGTGTATGTTTGGAGACCCCTGCTCAGCTATTGTCAGTCTAGGGCCGTTGCTCTCGGTTGGACGTAAGGTCAACACGCCTGTTACCACTAGGCGACATTTAGATCATTCTAAAAAAAACTGCCTACACTACAATAGAATTGGAAAGAAGATGAAGATGCCCGTGAACGATGACTGCAATCCCGCGGGGGATGCTGGGACAAAGATTCAACTTCCCAACGGGACGCTGCTGAACACCGTCAACAAAATGGCGAGAAGTTAACGGCACCAACAATAAAAACAAACGTCTAGTTTCACTGGCGATTGGAAGCCTCTTAATTGTTATGGTAGGTTGGATTTTACGGCATGTCAACCCTTGTTGGGTTATTTTATGCCGAAGACGTTTTGTTTTATTCATTTTTAATTGGTATTCAATAACATTCTTTTAACTCGTTAATTCTACTACTTCTCTAAATTTATTTTTACCCTGCCTGAAGGGTGTTTTTGCTAGTATTGATAATGGATAATTCGATCTTTATTTGTTTGTAACCGAAACTACGTCACTGCTTACGTCACAGTCATTTCAGGAACTAAGTAAGTTTATCAATGAGAATTTAATTTATATTCAAAATCTTTAATACGTAGAATTTTAGTATTATCAGCGTTATTCGGACTATTGTCCCCATCTTCCTTGTTATTTGTACAACGTTTCGGCCGATATGCCGTCCGGCCTTCTCAAACAGGATACCCGCGTGGACTAAATAAAGGGTTAGGTTCAAAGTTCCGTGATGGCTCCCGATTACGACAAGAAAGTTCCCGAGTTCGAAAAGAAGGTTCCTGAGTTCGAGAAGGTTCACGAGTCCGACAAGAAATACCCGAAGAAGGCCGGAGGGCATATCGGCCAAAACATTGTACAAATAACAATGAAGATGAGGACAATAGTCCGAATAACGCAGATAATACTAATATTCAAGCCTCATCTCAAACATTCAGAGAAATACGTAGAATTTTACGCTCAATTTTTAAAAAACTCAACTTTTTACTTATTTCAATTTTTTCTTATTCCAATGTTTGTAAACACGTTAAAAAAACATATTTTTCTATTTAACCCATAGATGGGACCCTAACAGGTACTACCACTCGTAGGTCAGATTGGTTCTAGGAATAATGGTACTGAATAAGTACTATACAATACACAGATCTCTAGAATTGGAACCTCACCATTAGGTGCAGTTTAATGTCGTACTGAGGGACACTAAGACCCTCAGTCAACGTTGCTCTCTGTTGGAACCAATGGTTAACTCGCCTGTTACCACTAGGCGACATTTAGATCGTTCTTACAAAAACTGCCAACACTACAATAGAATTGGAAAGATGATGAAGATGTTAGTGGACGATAAATGCAATCCCGCAGGGGATGCTGGGACAAAAGTTCAACTTCCTAATGGGACGCTGCTGAACACTGTTAACAAAATGGCGGGAAGTTAACGACACCAACAATAAAGATAAACGATTGGAAGCCTCTTGGTTTGATTTGGTTTGGTTGGTTGGGTTTTACGGCATGTCAACCCTTGTTGGGTCATTTTATGCCGGAGACGTTTTGTTTTATTCATTTTTGATTGGTATTCAATAACATTCTTTTAACTCGTTAATTCTACTATTTCTCTAAATTTATTTTTACACCGCACGGAAGGTGTTTTTCTGCTAGTGTTAATAATAGAGATTCGATCTTTATTTGTTTGTAACCGAAATTACGTCACTGCTTACGGCACAGTCATTTCAGGAGCTAAGTAAGTTTATCAATGTGTATTTAATTTATATTCAAAATCCTTAATACTTAGAATTTTAAACTCAATTTTTTCAAATTCATTTTTTAAAAACTCAATTTTTTTCTTATTTCAATTATTTTCTTATTCCAATGTTTGTAAACAGATTTTTTAAAACATATTTTTCTGTTTAACCCATAGATGGGACCCTAACATGTACTACCACTCCGGGTCAATAATCTACAGAGCTCCAGAATTGGAACTTCGCCATTAGATGCAGTTTAACGTCATACAGAGGAGGTGCGTGGTGCAATGGCTAGAATCGTAGGAAATAGACTCATCGACCCGAGTTCAAATCTTGGATGAGGCTGTTTGCATTTCACACTGCGCTAATACCCTTGGGAAAGGTATGAATCAATATATTCTCCCTTCAGCTATGGGTAATTAGTTGGGCAGACTGGACTCTTTAGCTTTGGATAGGTAACCAGTTTAGGAGTATGAAACTCTAAATTAAAACCTGTTAAAGTCCGTTTAAGAAATTGACCTTGTGTCACACCCTGCTCGTGCGGAGGAGTTGGAAATTATATATATTTTATGCCGGAGACGTTTATATCTATTCATTTTTTATGGGTATTTTATGCCGTAAAGTCCAACGAACTAACTTCTTCTTGAAGAAGGCCGGAAGGCACATCGGCCGAAACGTTGTTTAGATAACAATAAAGATGAGGACAATAGTCCGAATAATCCAAATAATACCGAAAATTTGATTAAAATCTGATAATTAGCAATTTTGGGTGGAATCTTAAAAAAACACAAAAAAGAAAAAAACAATAAAAAAACAAACAAAAAAAAGGTACTTTTAGCAGGTGTGTGAATTTGCACATCCCTAACGAAAAAAAAAAGAAGCTTGGGGATCCACGGCCCTACACCACCCAGAGAAGTAATTAACGGAATGAGGTTGTCAGCTACGGCGCTACGGTAGGCACTCCAAGCGTATCGGCCATTTTTGTCTCTCCTTGGCGAATATCTCTTGTTTACATCCACGTGCCAGTGTGGATGTGTAGAATGAGAGCAATCGGAACACCCCCACCCCTCACCGATTTTGTTCTCTTCTTCCTCTTGCCCCCCTCCCCCCATACGACCCAACTGCCCCCACCCCCCATGTATTGTTTATTTACTTATTTCGCTCGGCTCGGCTCTTTGCGTTTGGAATGTCCAGCTGCGCCCACTCTCCCCCCCCCACAAAAAAGGCAAAGTTATTGTTAGCGCCAATTATGGACAAACACTTTTGTTATTTCTTTTTTATTGTTGTTCATATTATTATTATTATTATTATTATTATTATTATTATTATTATTGTTGCTGTTGTTGTTCTTCTTCTTCTTATTATTAGTTGTAGTACTGGGAGAAGTAAGAATAGTATTTCACTTCTTCTTCTTCTTCTTCTTCTTCTTCTTCTTCTTCTTCTTCTTATAATAATAATAATAATAATAATAATAATAATAATAATACACAGTTTGAAGTTGAAAGAAAATGAAAAGATAGACAAATACCTTGACCTTGCCAGAGAATTGAAAAAGCTGTGGTACATGAGAGTGAAAGTGATACCAATAGTAGTTGGTGCACTTGGAACGGTCTCAATAAATTTGAAAAAAAGACTAGAGGATCTTGAAATCAGAGGAAGTATTGAAACCACCCAGACTACTACACTGCTGCAATCGGCTAAAATACTCAGAAGAGTCCTGGAGACCTGAGGAGACTTGTTGTCACTCAGCCCCCAATGAAATACCATCAGCTAACGCTGATGTGAAAAACTCAAAAGGAGTGAAAATAATAATAATAGACCCAACAAAATAGTAAATGTAGACTATGCGGTAATAGAGATGAGACTGTAAACCATATACTCTGCGAATGTAGCAAACTAGCACAACGAGAATACAAAACTAGACACGACTGGATTGGGAAGGTGATCCACTGGGAATTATGCAAAAAATTTAATTTTGACCATACAACAAAATGGTATATGCATAAACCAGAATCTGTTCTTGAGAACGAAACGCATAAAATTCTCTGGGACTTTGAAATAAAAACGAATCACCTTATTATCCCAGCAAGAAGACCAGACCTAGTGTTGATAAACAAAAAAGAAAGAACTTGTCAACTGGTGGATTTTGCAGTGCCAGCAGATTACAGGGTGAAGTTAAAGGAAAATGAAAAAATGGACAAATATCTGGACCTTGCCAGAGAACTGAAAAAGTTATGGAATATGAAAATGAAAGGGATACCAATTGTAGTTGGTGCACTTGGAACAGTCCCAAAAAGATTGGAAAAGGGTTTGGAAAGTTTGGATATCAAAGGAAGGATTGAAACCATTCAGAACACTGCACTGCTGCAATCTGCCAGAATACCCAGAAGAGTCCTGGAGACCTGAGGAGACTTGCTGTCACTCAGACTCCAGTGAAAGACCATCAGCTAACACTGATGTGAAAACTCAAAAGGAGTAAATAATAATAATAATAAGGGTTTGGAAAGTTTGGATATCAGAGGAAGGATTGAAACCATTCAGAACACTGCACTGCTGCAATCTGCCAGAATACTCAGAAGAGTCCTGGAGACCTGAGGAGACTTGCTGTCACTCAGACTCCAGTGAAAGACCATCAGCTAACACTGATGTGAAAACTCAAATAATAATAATAATAAAGAGAACCTATCATCTAGTGGATTTTGCCGCCCGTCTGACTACTGATATCAAGATTTTTTGCCAAAAACGAACAAGAACTAGAAACCCTTAAACAACCAGTCAAGATATAGAGATGGAGTTTGGTATCGACAAAATTGTCATGCTTGTGATGAAGAAAAAAAAATGAAACGGTGAAGGGAATAGAACTACCGAATCGAAAAGAAGTTGGGACTCTTGGAGAAAAGGAGAATTATAAATATCTGCGAATATTGGCAGTGGACACCACCAAAAAAACAGAAATGAAAGATAAAGTAAAAAAGAAATACTTCAGAACAAGAAAGCTCCTAGAAACCAAGCTCTATGCCAGAACCTCATCAAGAATAAACACCTGGAATGTGCTTCTTGTAAGATACTCTGGACCATTCCTAAAATGGACAAGAAAGAGGTTCCAACAGACGGACAAAAAAGGGGTTCCAACAGACGGACAAGAAAACTCTGACATTACATCCGAGGGACAACATAGACAGACTATATGTGGCAAGAAAAGAAGGATCTTTTGAGTAGATTTTGAGACAATCCGAGCACTTGAAGAATATACTAATTAACGTAAGGAAAGACTAATTACAGCAGCCAGAAAAAAACAATTGCAACAGCAAATAGACAAGCAGAAATACATTAAAAACAATAAAATGGAAATGAGGAGAAAAACAACTATATGGATAGTTCAAGCGACAAACTTTGTATTTGACTGTGTTTGATATCATGATACTCATAATATCTTAAATGAATTTTATATATTAATTTATCATAGCAGAAATACCTAATTAAATCAGAATGTTTTGAAATAAAATAACTGATGCATTATAAAATTCATTCATCAAATCAACACCCCTAATGGAAAAAGAAAAGAATTACCAACATTCAAGGGATTATCCGATTTTAATGAAATTTTCAGTGTTGATTTATCAATGAATGAATTTTGTAATGCATCAGTTATTTTATTTTAAAGCTTTCTGATTTTTTCAGGTCACTTAACTTTGACCCCCTCCTTTATTTTTGGGGTGCAAAATATCGGTGGGGCTATATATAATTAAAAATATATTTGTAAAAATAAAAAGACAAAAGAATGAGTGCGTGAATAGAAAAAAAAATTAAAGGAGCGATTTTGGTAGAAAATAAGTACCGAAAATCTGAAAATTAAATCGAAAAAAATTTTTGGGGAGATTTTTTTACCCTGTTGTTTATAAAATGTAATTTTATCAGTGAAAAAATTATACATAGATATTTGTTCTGTTTAAAAGGGTGAGGAGCCTAACTTTTAAATTGGGATTTTTCCAATAATTATTATATAACCATAATAAAGTAAGCTTATTATTATATAAGTATTTGATTTTAGAATCTAAAAATATGAAACTTAAACCTTAAAAGTATGCAATTTATATTTTAAATGAATTTATCTATTAATTAGGTATATAAAATGGTTGCTCTCAAGGTTCATATGGATGGAGTAAAAGGTAATATTTATTTTAAAGAATTTCAATTTATTTCCATTGAAATCAGTTTGATTGAAACCATTCAGAAATTTAAAAGAAAGAATTCATTGATTAATAAGTCAACACTAAAAATGTTATTAAAATCAGATAATTCCCTAATTTTTGGTTATATTTTTCTTTATCAATCTGGGCCACCATAGTTTTCCAGTCAGTCCTTTTGTAAACAAAAATCCACAGAATTCTTTAGCAAATTATTATTATTATTATTATTATTATTATTATTATTATTATTATTATTAATTTCGTTCTCTTTTTTTCTTTCTTTCTTTTTCATATCCTCTTTTTTTTTACTCTGACCCCTCCTCCTATTATTGTTGTTGTTGTTCTCATTGTTATTGTTTTGTTACACTGGTATTACCGATAGAAGACCGAGCACAAAGACCTCAGCTGAATATCTACAATGTGGGGACGGCTTGCGGTGCGCAGTTGCAAAGTTAAAACTAACTCGCAAAATCCTGCGTATTATACACTGGGAATAACGGCAAATGAAATAAAATATAATAGAATTAATAAACAAGAACCAGACTTAAATTATAAGGACAGGGACATTGGTAGTTGGGGTGGCATTCAGTGTGCAATTCTCCGGGCACAAAATAAAAACCAAGCGGAAGTAGGGACTAATTGTTGTTCCGGTAGCTTGCAGGGAAGATGGCGACGTTCGCCATTTTTGTAGAACAATATCTTGGTTGTAGAGTCAGCTCAGCGGGATTTCCTGAAGCCGAAACTGGGATTTCGTTGATAAGTCGCCATTTTGAGAACACCTGCGTTAGCTTCTCTGCCTACCTATATATTTTATTCAAATATTAAGGTTCTTCTCTCTCTCTTTCTTTCTCTTTCTACCACAGTCGCTCTCTCTCTCTCTCTCTCTCTCTCTCTCTCTCTTCTTACCCCTCTCTCTCTCTTCCCATATCTCCTCTTCTTTCTCTCTTTCTCTCGTTCTCCATACCTTTTCTGTCTCTCTTTCTCATTTTTCTGCATTTATTTTTCTTCTTCCTTCACACACACACACACACACACACACACACACACACACACACACACACACACACACACACACTCACTCTCTCTCTCTCTCTCTTACCCCCTCTCTCTTTCCCATATCTCCTCTTCTTTCTCCACACACTCACTCTCTCTCTCTCTCACTTTCCTCTCTCTTTCCATCTCTCTCTCTCTTTCTCCATCCATTTCCTGTTTCTTTATATCGATCATTTTTTGTTACCTTCTACCTCCTTCTCCTTTTTCTCTTTTTTTAATCCATCTTCATTCTTTCTTTTTTCTTTCTTTCTTTCTTTTTGTATCTGTCTCTATCTCTTTTTCTGTATTACTTTATCTATAATTGCTTATTTCTTTCTGCCTCCATTCTTTTTTTCTCTCTTTGTTCAGTCGGTAGAGCTCACGCCTTGGAATCGCAAAGGTTCGGAGTTCAATTATGTATATATAATATATATATATATATATATATATATATATATATCTTTGAAGGAAGGAAAACTCAACACCGTAATTCCATAATAATATTATTTCGACCAAAATTGGGGCCTCTATAAAATCTAATTGGTTTAATATAGCTCCCCAAAAACCAGTCTCATCAGATGGAAGATCAGGTTATTTGAATTGCACAACTGAAAAATGTTACTTCTCAAAAAAAAAAAAAAAAAAAAAAAAAATTTAAAAAAAATAAAAATTTTTTTTTTTACATTGTAAGACTATCAGCATGGTGACAGGAAGTCAAATGAAAAAAAAAGGATACACTTCGAGTTCTGGCTTCTTAGGGGGATGGTAGTCAGACAAAATTAAACTATGAATTAAACTATTGAATGAATCTGAACAAGTATAGAGAAGAATAAATCAAAAATATATAAAAAATGATAAAATATAAATAGAGATATATATAAAAAAAATTATATTTAAACCTTAGAATATATTAGATAATATAATGTTGTATAAATATACTATTGATAAAAATGAAAATAAAAATAAAAACAAAAATAAAAATAAAAATAAAGAATTGCACATATCTTACATGATCAACACATACACCTATATATACACACACAAATATGTACATATAGAGATATAGCTATCTATACACCCATAAATGTACATACATAAATACACATACATAAAAAAAATAAAAAATAAAATAAAATAAAATAAAAATAAAATAAGTAGAATTACATTAATATGAATTGGTTTGAAATAAATAAAAATCCAACTAGTTATATCCCTTTTAAAAATAATATTATATTATATTTATATTTATATTCAATGTATATTCATATTTATACCATCCAGTCCATACCGCAATAGTTCTCTTTAGTGATTTAAAGATTCACTGTATTTATACATACTGGATCATACAATAATAATACAGTGTATCTTAGATATCACATATAGAATCATCCCTTACTACCAATTCTGGATACCTCTCATATATATATATATATATATATATATATATAATTTTTTTTCCTATGATTTTGTGGTACCTTGACTACCGCCTTCTCTTTTTTATGTAATTTTTTTCTCCGGGCGAAAATTTGTATTGTGTAATTACAAATTATAGTGCCAGGATATTTTTACACTGTCAGAGTTTATATATATATATATATATATATATATATATATATATATAGATAGATAGATAGATAGATAGATATTAACAGACTGAGATCGATCGATCGATAGATAGATAGATATTAACAGAGATCGATAGATAGATAGATATTAACAGAGATCGATCGATAGTTAGATAGTAACAGACTGAGATCGATCGACCGTTCGATATATAGATGGTTAGATAGTAACAAACTGACATAGGTAGATAGATAGATAAATAGTAACGGACTGAGATCGATCGATAGATAGATAGATATTAACAGAGATCGATAGATAGATTGATAGTTAATGAACAGACTGATATAGATAGATAGACGAAAATAGATAGATAGTAACAGAGATCGATCGATAGATAGATAAATAGATAGATTGTAACAGACTGAGATCGATAGTGGAAGAATGAAAAGTCAGAGAAATACAATCACAAACTGATCAAGTATAAATTGATGACCTATATACAAGACAACTGAATACAAACATCCACCCAAACGCCCTCTCACAAGCTCTCACTATCACTAAAAAATAAAAAAAAAATATTTGCGAACAAATATTCATTGAAAATCATTCAAGAAATCTAAATTGTCAACAAAAGAACTGATCAGTCATTAAAATCGATCATTTGTCCGTAGGTTTTACAATTAAAAGCGGTTATTTGTTGGAAATATGATTTCCATGGATTGGGGTTATAATAAAATTTGGGCAATAGAGTAAGGAGCTGATGGTAGGTGTAGCGCTCCACCTCAGACACAAAACCAATTTCCTTGGTCTACCGCTACTGAAAAGGGGATAGACTCCCTCGCTGAATGGCTGATACCATGTATACAATTAAAAAAAAAAGTAGCGTGGAAGCAGACCCACATATTTATCATTCTATTATAAATTCAACAGAAAATCTTTTCATATAACATTTTAAGTGTATTGCTTTATACACATATATATTTGGAGGATATGTGCTTAATTGAAGTCATACCTAATATTGAAAATTAACTAGTTAATAATTAATGAATTTAGGCGGGCGTATATGTTCAAATGTAAGGCTAAACAAATCGAGAAAATGTCAATCCCTGAATGTACATTTCGACCTATTAGGTCTCACCAGCAAGGTCCCCTAGGGTTAAGCACTCTGGGGGGGGGGATTCCACTGACGGCCACCAACTCAAGCGTAAACGCGACGCTCTCCTATATAAGGGATGGAGCACTCTGTGACGGCATTTACATACAAAGCGATGTGTGTATGAAAACAGTTAAAAATCCCCTTCCCATTCTGTAAGTGAAGACAGCTAAATGGTTAAGGTGCCGGCTGACACCCAACCGATCGGATTTTAATTCCGGTTGTAGGTAGCTTTACAAAATGTCTAGCCACACTGAAGAGACTTGATAAGTCGAAACACGTGTCTGTGGATGACCATATATATATATATTATATATATATATATATATATATATATATAATATACCAAGCTTGTTGGTAGATCCTTGCGGAGAGAAAAAACCCGGCAGAGAGTTTGATTGTAAAAATATACTACCAAACATCAACCAGGAAGAAAAAAAATTTTGAAAAAAAGAAAAACCAAGATAATCGTACCAACAAAAATAATCTATTGGTATAGTATTTGGCCAAAGAAAAACAATTTATATGTATATATATGTATATAAGATATATATATATTCATATAACGCTAGGAGAAGCTAATCTGTAAAAAG
>CM042180.1:45078881-45094586 GCA_023376005.1 Doryteuthis pealeii | reverse complement strand
GAGAGATAAACTAGGAACCTTGTGGTGTTCTAGCCGAACGCTCTACGAAAGATTTGTACAGTCTCAAAACTCAGCACATTTTGTAAAATATAGTATTTATTCATTAATATTTATGGTTACAGGGAGTTTCAGTAATAGATAATACTATGATATCCGTTTTTTTTCTCATTGTATAATGTTTTTAACTGAATTGGCTGATGAAATTTATTCATTGTAATTTTTTCTTTAGTACATCTAGTTTCAGGCTATTACGAAGTTTGTGGTAGATAATACCTAATGATATCCGTATTTTTATTGTATAATGTTCAATCTGAATTGGCTATGAATTTATTCTTGCAATTTTTATCTTTGGGTTAGAAAGGTTTCAGTTCTATAAGCGGTTTTTGTGGTAGATATACCTAATGATTATCCGTTTTTTTTGTATAATGTTGCTACAAAAGCTAGAGTCATTTGAGCACTGTCACTATATAAAGCAGCACCATGATACAATTCACCAGAAATTTCGTATCGGCATGCTTATACTGCTAGGCATTCGCGCCGGAAGCTCCAATACGAAGATTTCACACGGTTTGGATTGTCAATCTGAGGACAGTGCTGAGAATTCGAAAAGAATTGGATGAGTCTAATGGTATTTATGAAGGTACGGCAGCTTGAAAACAGCACTGATCGTTCTTGATAAGAATATAATATTTATATTATCACATGGCTCAGACTGAACCAAATCTCAAATGTCGGATAAGGTAGTGAGCTGCCCTGAATCGAGAGAAGACCTGCTTGAAACCCTGCGTCTGCGCCATGCCACACAAGCGGGAGAGTCCACTGTTGGTGGAAGGAATATTTTTTGCAGCCATATCACTCTTAATAAATCGGATGCTAATTAATATTAAATAATGGATATTTCATAATCGTTGAGAATATAAATTAAATAACTAAGGAAATCGTGATATCAGTGGTGACGTAGTTTATTGAGAATAATTCTCCAGATTGTAATGTGGAGTACCCCATCATCACCATTACTCCCAGGTCCACTCTGGTCCGGAGTAGTAGTACCTGTTAGGGTTGCCATCTATGGATTAAATAAAAAATAAGATTTCATGAGTTTAAAAATGTGTTTAAGAATTGAATTAAAAATTGAGTATCCAATGCAAGAATGAATAAACAAAACGTCTTCGGCATAAAATGACCCATTGGGTCTGTTGATTGGTTGGTTGGTTGGTTGGTTTTTTTACGGCATATCAACCCCGCTTTTTTGGGTCATTTAAATAGCCGAATTCAGAGTCATTTTGGTTTGGGTCTGTTTTGTTTTTAACGGGCCATATCACTCTCTTCTCGTGGTCATTTAATGCCCGAATCAAGTCATTTTGGTTGTTGTTTTGTTCTTACGGCATATCTAACCCTTTTTCGGTTGGCATTTATGCCGAATCAAGTCATTTTGGTTTTTGTTGTGTTTGGTTTTACGGCATATTCAACCCTTTTCTGGGTCATTTATGCCGAATCAAGTACTTTCGGTTTGGTTGTTTTGGTTTTAACGGCATAATCAACCGCTTTTCGGGTTATTTAATCCTGAATCAAGTCATTTTGGTTTGGTTGTTTTGTTTTACGGCGATATCAACCCTTTTCCGGGTTATTTAAATCCTGAATCAAGTCGCATTTTGGATTTTGTTGTTTTGTTTTAACGGCATATGCAACCCTTTTTCGGGTCTTTAATGTTCGAACTCAAGTACTTTCTGGTTTGGTTGTTTTGTTTTAAGGCATATCAACCCTTTTCGGGTCATTTAATACCGAATCAGGTCATTTTGGTTTGGTTATTTTATTTTACGGCATATCAACCCTTTTCGGGTCATTTAATGCCGAATCAAGTCATTTTGGTTTGGTTATTTTATTTTACGGCATATCAACCCTTTTCGGGTCATTTTAATGCCGAATCAGTCATTTTGAATATCAGGTTGCTTTTACGTGCCCGCTATTGCTTAAATGGTCACCCATCTAAGTAGTGAACCGACTCATTGCTGCTTAACTTCGGTGATTTTCCAATGGGTTGATATGCCGTAAACACCAACCATCCAACCAACCAACCAACCAACCAACATCCCCAAATTTCAATCCCATTGATCATAATGTATGGAACACAGTTTTAGCAAGAAACCAACAAAACTTCATACAACACCAGAGATGAACTGAAGGTAAGGATAACGGCAGTAGTTACCAATTTAAACAAGGAAACAGTCAGAAAGTCTTGCAAGAGATTCCGAAGTCGTCTAGGCTGTGGTTTAAACCAATGCCGATTTTTAAAAGATAAATTTCATCTATTGTATTTCAAGATATTATTCTGTATTTTTGGTGTGTGTGTGTTGTGTGTGTGTGTGGGTGTGTGTGTGTGTGTGTTTTTAACGGTGTATCAACTCGTATGGATTATCTGATACCGATATTTATTTTATTTCTAAATGGTTAATTACAATAACTAATTCCTATTTCACTAGATCGTTTTTGCTGAGGTGGAGTGCCACACATACCATCAGCTTCCCACTTTATCGAGCAATATCAGATTCCAATCCGTGCTACTTATACGCTGAGTTGGCGGGGACAGGTATTGAAACAAGAACCTTTGCTATATATAATATATATATAATTATATATATATATATATATACATATATATATATATATAATATATATATATATATATGAGTAAAGTAAACAAAACAACAATGTGTTTGATATAGATTTTTTAGCCGGCAATTTTTGGGAGAATATGTGCTTAATTGAAGTCGTACCTAATTTTGAAAATTAATTAATTGATGATTAAGGAATTAGGCGGGCATACCTGTTCAAATGTAAGGCTAAATAAATCGAGAGAAATTAATCTCTGTATGTACATTTCAGCCTATTAGGCCTCATCAGCAGAGCTATAGACAGGAAGACTGCTTTGTGTGTGATTCGAACCCTGACTGGTATACGTATACTGGTATATTACATATATTAATTAATATATTATATATATTTAAATTAAACTATATATATATATATATATATAATATATTTTTTTTTTTTTTGGAAGAATAAGTTGTTAATTGGAGTCGTACCTAATTTTGAAAATTAATTGGAATAATAATGAATTAGGCGGGAATACTATTAAATGTATGGCTAAACAAATCGAGAAAAAATCATCTCTGTATGTACATTTCGGCATATTAGGCTCATACATATCATATAATATATATAATATATATATTATATATATATATAGTATAATGTATGAATAACAATTTCGGCCGCTAATTAGGCCTCATCTATATACTATATATATATATATATATATTATTATAGTATATAATATATATAAATTAACTTTGAATTCTTTAATATTTGGGCGGTTTGGTTTATTTTGTTTAACGGCATATCAACTCCTTGAGGGGTATCTATATGACGAAATTTAATTCATTTCTCAATGCTAGATTACAATCATATCTATTTATATTTGGTATGGTTTGGTTATTTAGTTTTAATGGCATGTCACTCTTTATGGGTCATTTAATGCCGGAATTTGATTCAGTTTTAAATACTTCTTACAAATGATAACTATTTCTATATTGTTAAGGTTTGGTCTGGTTTATACTAACTTTAAACGGCATATCAAACTCCTATGGGTTTGTTTTAAAGCAAAATTTATTCTTTTCAAAATGTTGTATATTACATAAAACTATTTTAATAATCAGTATGGTTTGGTTTGGTTTATTTTGTTTAACGGCATATCAACTCTTATGGCTTATTTAATCCGAAATTCGATTGTTTTTAAAATGCTTCAATTAAACAATAATAATTAATTTGTATTTGGTGTGGTTGGTTATGTTTTTTGTTTAACGGCATATCAACTCCTTAAATGGGTTATTTTAATACCGGACATTGGATTCAGTTTAATAATTCATTACAATAATATTATTTATATTTGGTGTCGTTTGGTTTGTTTTTTGTTTAACGGCATACCAAATTTCATATGGATTATCTAATGCCGAAATTGGATTCATTTTTGGTAAATATACCTGATAATGTGAAATGTCTGTGTTTATTTAATTTTTTCGTAATTTTGACGATGTGTGTGTGTGTGTGTGTGTTTATGTGTGTTTAATGTGTGTTGTTTATTGTGTGTGTTTTATATGTGTGTGTGTATGCGTGTGTGTGTGTGCGTGTCTGTGTGTGTGTTTATGTGTGTGTGTACACAGTTTGCCACTTACACTATATAGATTTGTTACCAGAAATTGCTAGAAAGAAAGAAAGAAGGAAAAGAAAGAAAATAGAAAAATAATTTAGGATTAAATTGTGTATGAGAAGAAGGAGAAAGAAAGAAAGAAAGTAAGAAAAGAAAGAAAAATAAAGAATGAAGAAAAAGAAGAAAGAAAAATAGTTAGGCATGAAATGTGAATGAATAAGAAAGGAAAGAAAGAAAGAAAAATGATTTGGGAAGAAAATGTGTATGAAAAGAAAGAAAAAAAGAAAAAGAAAAGAAAGAAGAAAAGAAAGAAAAGAAAAAATGATTTAAGGAAGAAAATACGTATGACAAGTGAAAGAAAGAAAAGTAAGAAGAAAGGAAGAAAGAGAAAGAAAGAAAGAAAGAAAGAGAAAGAATGAATAAGAAAGAAAACAAGAAAAAAGAAAGGAAAGAAGAGAAAGAATGGAAGGAAGAAAGAAAGAAAAGAAAGGAAAAAAGAGAAAGAAAGAAAAGAAAGAATGATTGAAAGAAAGAAAGAAAAATAATAACACGTGTGAGAAGAAAGAAAGAAAAGCAAAATGAGATAGAATCTCTTTCTCTCTCTCTCTCTCTCTCTCTCTCCCCTTCTTTCTTCTTTCTTTCTTCTTTCTTTCTCTCTCTCTCTCTCTCTCTCTCGAATTTGAAAAAAAAAAAAACAACAATATTTTTTTGCGAATTCTTTTTTAACCAATCAGATTGCGCGCTGAGAACGAGGCCGGGGAGGCAAAGTTATTTGACCCGAGACAGAACCAGCGGTTGTCCCCTCCCGAAATCTTGTATATAAACACACACACGAGGATGTTGTGGCCAGCAATTAAGAAAACTTGATCGAGCTCGAACGGAGTCCCTCGGCCACAGCGAGCAGTCTAGCAAGCGAGAAACTGAGAGTACGGTCAGATATTGGGGAACACGTGACTCAACAACCCGTGGCCAGTACCAAGAAAACAAAAACAAACCACACACACATACGCGTACACACGCACACATACATACATACATACATACACGTGACTGAATGCCGAGTCGGGGAGTTTCATCATTACCGGAATAACAAACACGGCTTTTCGTATTTTTTAAAACTTAAGAAGTAAGTTGTATAATTAATGTTTTTTTACGAACTTATTTTTTCTTTTTAATTCTACTTATAAAGTTTTGAATTTTATGGTTGGCAAATAATTTGATAGATCAGCTGATTTTTGTATACTAAATATCTATCTATCTATCTATCTATCTATCTATCGATCTAATTATGTTTATATGTATATAGTACATACATATAAACAAAATTAGATTAGATAGATAGATAGATAGATACGTACATACTATATACGTATATGCATATATGAGTAAATATTTGTTCCTGATATATATCTATCTCTCTATATATCTCTATATTTCCCTGTTCGTATCTATCTATCTATCCAATTCTGTTTATATGTATGTATGTATGTATGTATGAGTCAATATATGTATCTCATATCTATCTATCTATCTATCTATCTATCTATCTATCTATATCTATCTCATTTCGTTCGAATATATCTATATACCTCACTGTTCGTATCTATCTATCTATCTATCTATCTATCTATCTATCTAATTCTGTTTATATGTATGTATGTATGTGTATATATGAGTCAATATATGTACCTAATATCTATCTATTTATCTATCTATCTATCTATATATATATATATATATATATCTCTATATCTATCTCATTTCGTTCGAATGTATCTATATACCTCACTGTTCGTATCTATCTATCTATCTATCTATCTAATTATGTTTTTTGTATGTAGTACATACATATAAACAAAATTAGATAGATAGATAGATAGATAGATACGTACATACTATGTACGTATATGCATATATGAGTAACTATTTGTTCCTAATATCGATCTATCTCTCTATATATCTCTATATTTCCTTGTTCGTATCTATCTATCTATCTATCTATCTATCTATCTAATTCTGTTTATATGTATGTATGTATGTGTATATATGAGTCAATATATGTACCTAATATCTATCTATCTATCTATCTATCTATCTATCAATCTATATCTATATCTATCTCATTTCGTTCGAATGTATCTATATACCTCACTGTTCGTATCTATCTATCTATCTATCTATCTATCTATCTATCTAATTATGTTTGTATGTAGTACATACATATAAACAAAATTAGATAGATAGATAGATAGATAGATAGATACGTACATACTATGTACGTATATGCATATATGAGTAAATATGTGTTCCTAATATCTATCTATCTCTATATATATCTATATATCTCCTTGTTCGTATCTATCTATCTATCTATCTATCTATCTATCTATCTAATTATGTTTATATGTATGTACGTATGTGTATATATGAGTCAATATATGTACCTATATCTATCTATCTATCTATCTATCTATCTATCTCATTTCGTTCGAATGTATCTATATACCCCACTGTTCGTATCTATCTATCTATCTATCTATCTATCTATCTATCTCACTCTGTTAATATCCTATCTATCTATCATATCATTGTCGGTATCAGCTAGACAGTGAAGGAGTCTACCCCCTTTTCATTAGCACTAGAACAGGGAGATTGATTTTGTAGAGGTGGAGCGCCACATCTACCGTCATCTCATAGAAAGCTTTACTGCACAGATTAGATTATCTATCTCCCCAATATCTGTTTTGATTGTATAATGTTCCACTTGAAATAAAAATACCCTGGTGTCTTTAATTTGGAAAGAAATTATTTTTTTTAAGATTATGGTTCATTTGAGGTATTTGTTTAACGGCATATCAACTCCTCATGGGTTATTTAATGTAGAAATATAATTTATATGTAAATGTTTGATTACTATCATAACCATCTATATTTTGTTTTTGTTAATGGCAATCAACACCTTGTGGGTTATTTAATGACAAATTTAATTTATTTCTAAATACTTTATTACAATAATTATTTATACTAGAAAATATATGCACCCTCCGGGTGCAAGTATTTAGGTTTTAATGTAATAAAATATTGTATTAAATTAGAAAATGCTAATGAAACTAAATAAGAATGCAGATAAAAAGATTTGAAACAGAGGGAGTATGGAACAACTGAAACTTACTCTTCCATCACTCTCGTCTTTCATTGTTAAATTTTCTAATTTAAGTATTTAGTTAAAAGAGGAAGTAAAGATAAAATGACAGTTATTTTATCTTGTTAATGGATTTCATTTAAGATTCATTGAGATTTTTGCTTATATTCATTAAATAAAACCAAACAATTAGAAATCAATAATACTAAGCACATATTTATCAAATTCGATTTTTTAAAATTAATATGCAAATTACCTGCCCGTTCACACTGTAAACCGCTATTTTGTTGTATATATAAATATAATTGCATGTTATTATATGAGACATAGTTAACAGTATTAATAATGTAAGACAATTTATTAATTATTGAGGTTTAGATAAAATAAAATCATGAGAATGTGATGTAAATAACTAAGAATTGTGACTTAAATAGAATATAGTTTCGGTTACAGACAGAAAAACACACAATCTCCATTATAATAAGATTTGTTTTTTTGGTTTATTTGGTTAACGGCCTATCAACTCCTTATGGGTTATTTAATGACTAAATTTGATTCATTTGTAAATGTTTGGTTTATTTATTTAACGGCCTATCAACTTCTTATGGGTTATTTAATGCTGAAATTGATTAATTTGTAAAGGTTTGGTTTGTTTATGAGTTTAATGGCATATTAAACGTTATGGGTTATTTAATGTCAAATTTTGATTAATTCTAAATGTCTGATTGAAATAACAACTCTTTATATTTGGTGTGGTTAGGTTTATTTTTTTAAAGGCATATCAACTCCTTATGGGTTATTTAAGGTCAAAATTTGATTAATTTGTAAAGGTTTGTTTTGTTTATGTGCTTAATGGCATATCAACACATTATGGGTTATTTAATGCCGACATTTTATTCATTTTTAAATATTTAATCATCATAAATTAAATTTTTAATATTCTATTGTCTTTTCTTTTAATTACACTTTTAAATTGTCTATAATAATTTTTGTGAATGTTTTTTGTTTTGTTGTAAGTATTTCAATCAGGACCGTTGCAGCCGGTGGAGACGCGAGATACTCAATCATAAAATTTACCACTTTTGATATTTTTACAGGGTTTTATTTTAACAAAATACCATAAAGAAAAAATACAAGAAAGAAAAAAAAAATCTCCCTCCACTCAAAATTATCTATTGTTATCTAATTCTGATTTATACA
The DNA here is from genome assembly GCA_023376005.1 of Doryteuthis pealeii. Lineage (NCBI taxonomy): Eukaryota > Metazoa > Mollusca > Cephalopoda > Myopsida > Loliginidae > Doryteuthis > Doryteuthis pealeii. The sequence continues at coordinate 45,086,037 of CM042180.1, read as the reverse complement.
CAATTATATATGACTAGCATGACCTGTGGATATGCTACAGTATGATGATTTAATTATTACAAGGTTTGATATGTCCACTTAAAAAATATTGCGAAATAGTTCCATGTGTAAAAAGTATAATAATCTTAACCAAATAATCTTTAATTCTCTCTCTCTCTCTCTCTCTCTCCTCTCTCTCTCTCTCTCTCCCCTCTCTCTCTCTTTCTCGTTTTTCTTGTTTTTTCTTTCTTTCCTTATTTTTACATCATTTTACTCGTTGTGAGTTCCGCCCTGTCGGCTGGGTGTTAATATACATCGACTGCACCTCTGCAGAGGGGCAAGACTCCCCAATGGGGCCACCTGTTGGCCGTGGATGTCCAGCTGTCCAGTGTTCCGCATGTCGCACACAGTGTTTGCTGAGTTGTTTGGGTGTGGTAATTAATAATAAATGATTAATACATACAATAATAAAAATAATAAATAAATAAAAAAAATGAAAATAAAAAAAATAATAAAAATAATAATTAATACATATAATATAATTCCTCTATTTACAAAATTATCGCATTTCTTTATTTGAAAAAAAAATGGAATTTAGAAAAATATATTTTACAATTAAAAATAAAGTCTCCAAAAAGTAGGATATATGAGTTTATAAACAAAGCGAGAAATCTGGGAAAGGCCAGCTAGTGTAATGGTTAGAATCCCCGCCTGTCAGCCTGGCAGTTAGGGTTCGAATCACACACAAAGCGGCTTCGAGTCTATAACTCTGCTGATGAGGCATAATAGGCCGAAATGTACATACAGAGAATGACTTTTTCTCGATTTGTTTACGCTTCACATTTAAACAGATATATTCACCTAATTCATTAATTATCAACTAATTAATTTTCAAATTAGGTATGACTTCAATTAAGCACATATTCTCCCAAAAATTAGAAATAAATAAATAAAAGAATGATGCCCCCCCCCCAAAAAAAATGGAATTAAAAAAGAAATTTAAAAAGGCAAAAAAATTTAAAAAGTATAAATAATTATAAACAAAAAAATAAAGAAATTAAGAATTGAAAAAGCAATAATTTATTTAAAAATGAAAAAAATGAGAAATAAAACAAATTTAAAATTATAAAAGCAAATTTTTGAATTACAGAAATAAAAAATTAATTTAAAAAAGATTAAAAAAAAAACAGAAATAAAAAAAAACAAAAAAAAAAAAAAGATGAAAAAGCAATGAATTAAAAAAAAAAAATGGAACAAAAAATAAACAAAAAAACCCAAACAAACAAACAAAAGAAATTATATATATATATATATATATATATATATATATATATATATATATATATATATATATATATATATATATTTACAAACGGCTTTAAAAACGTGTGCATTTTGAAATACTTTAAGATATTTTAAAATACTTAAAAGTGTTTTAAAATGCACACGCTTTTTAAAGCCGTTTTAAATGTTCGATGTACACAGAATCTCTCTCTTTCTCTCTCTCTCTCTCTCTCTCTCTCTCTCTATATATATATATATATATATATATATATATATATATATATACCGCACAGATCCTTATACGCTACAGATCCCCATACCGCATAGTGTAACTCATACGCTGAGTTGGCGAGAGCCGGTATCGAACCTGGGTCCTTGTGGTTCCAAGTCAAACAGTCTCTCTCTCTCTCTCTCTCTCTCTCTCTCTCTCTCTATATATATATATATATATATATATATATATATATATATAAAATAAAACTATGAAAATTTTTTTCGTCATCTATACGTGTACAGTGATTAACTTTTCTTTTCTTTTTTTTTTTTACAGAGACGTCGATTTTGTCTGCTGTTTATTTGAAGGAATGGAAGCCGTACGGTGTGAAAAAGAAGAGACAGCGAACCTTCAAAATGGCCGCTCAGCATTAAGTGGCGGTATTTCTGCAAAAGTCAGCCTCGTCATGAGAAGGGAGAAAACAGAGCGTGAAGAAGTCGAAGGAAGAATCGCGCTGGAGTCAATCGACGGGGCGGAGCTTACGAAAATGGAAAAGGGCGGGGCCAAAGCGAGAAGTGGAAGCGCGCGAAAAACTGAAAGAGGCTCCTATTGGCCAAGAAATCGCCATTGCTACAGTATGAATGAAATGGAGGTGGAGGAGAAGGAATGGGAGAGTGAGTTGTGCTTTCGTAATGTAGAGGAACCTTCAGAGGGTGAGGAAATGATGAGGACGAGGAGGAGGAGGCAGGTAGAAAACAGAGGGAGTGGGTAGAGGAGAGTAAAGAAGTGAAAGAGAGGAAGGAAGGGGAGACGACTAATTTAGACAATGCTTCTTCCGTTGGTCGTCTAAGACATAATCGAAAATGTGGTTTTGACATGATTTTGTATAGAGAGTCGGATCTGACAAAAACAGACTTAGCAGCGACGGGGGAGGGGAGAGAAGAAGAAGAAGAAGAAAGAAGAAGAAGAAGAAGAAGAAGAAGAACAACAACAACAACAACAACAACAGACTAAAAAAGAAAAAGAAAAAGGATTTAAAGAACATAAACCGGAAGAAAAAAACGTCGAAAAAATAACACTAAAAAACGATACCCCCAAACTAAAAAAAACCGGGCTTAGCGCCCCCAGGGACCCACTTGAAATTCCCCACCCCCAGTCTTACGCCCACCGACCCCCTGTTTGCCTTCACGACAGCAACGATAAAAACAACAGCAATCCCCACCACCCAAGCTATCCCGACACACCGTGTACAACCTTATTCTACCAACTCCAAAAGCCCAACCAAATACCCCCTCAAAGCTCCCCACAAGAAAAAAACAAGTTTGATCTCCCAGGCTGGCAGAACTCCCCGGTAACCGAATCACTTCAAGTCCCGTGCCCCTACGATTTGTTACGTCGTCAACGAAACGAAAAACAACAACCGATTACCTGTGCTAGTTCGCCTGCTGGTCTCCAGGTGGCTACCCAGTGTCCGGGGAACGGGTATCATCACCAGAAAGGGACAGATCATAACGAAAGGAGAAAGGACGCATTTCACAAAAGCGCAATTATAGGCAGCGATTTCTGCAACAGCAGCGCGCGAAAAGAGAGTTACCGTATTTCAGCAGCGGAGACGCGGACGCCGGGGACGCCCGTGACGTTGGCGCCCGACAAGACCATTCTTGCGACCGTACCTGGCAACAGGAAACGACAGACGGAGTAGGAGGAGGAAGAGTGGGAGTAGTGATATCAAATATTAACGAGGGGAAAATAGATAGCAATAACAACGAATCGTATACATACTCATATAATAATAATAATAATAATAATAATAATAATAACGGTGAAACCCTTGACAGAGTTTTAAAGACAGATATTTGGAATAGAGACAAGGACGACAGAAAGAATATTCCCATCTCCAGTGTGTCACCCCCAAGCAATAAACAATATAATGGACACAGTCCGTCATACCTACATGTTACCAGCCAAGCCCTACTCTCGGGCCAGAACGTACTAGACTGTTATCAGCAAGAAGCTGGAGACGACGACTCGTTTACCATCACACAGAAGTACCCAGAGAGCCTCCAACGACAACTCTCTGCAAGTCTGCAACAGGACTACGACCTTTTCTTTTCCGAAGTGATCGGTCGCGGATTTTTGACGGGCATTAATTCCATATTTCACGACATTGACGACTTTGATAGATTTCCTCGCGCCGACGAAGTTCCTGACCAGAGCGTTGGCGACAAAGAAGCCGAAAGCTTTCGTTCAATATCCAGGGACTCCCAAACTGGCCTTTGCGAGAACTCCGACGACGACGACGACTATGAACTTTTTGGTAGCGACGCCAAAAAGAGACGCTTATCTGTAGAGTTGGACCAACGCAGCAACGAAACGCCTCCGTTTTGTCTGTACGGCCACGAAAAATTCGGTTTTGAGATTGGCTCTGAATTCAGATCTAAAGAGGCGGGGCCTGGCAACACAGAGGTCGCAAGAGACGACGCAAGGAACAAACAGTCGGTATTAAGTCCTACCGACGCAGATCTAGCCCCGGGGGTCCGGCCATCGTGCGTTTACATGCAACTGACATCCGCCCGTCCACTCGAGGAACCTGTTGGGACGTACAGCTTCTACGGGAGGAAATCCCCTAATCGTTGCGGCGAGACTAGACGAGACGAGACCAACGGTATCAGAAACGTTATTAGCGGTCCCCAAGAAGAGCCAAGCCAAACCTTCCATACAACCGCATCGAGCGAGTATCAGCAAAACAGTTCCGAATCACTGCAACCATCTCCTCCCTCTTTTCACTATCTGTCACCGCCACCTCGGCTGACGTCATCGCCCCAAACAGACCAAGCCTATCACCATCAACAACACCCCCATCATCGTCAACGCTACCTGCGCCTGGACCCACCACCTCGGGAGAAGAACGGGGACCTAGGCGTGAGGAAGAGAAGAGTGGACAGTAGAGGAGGTGGAGTTGATGGTGACGAAAGCCAAGGATCGAACCCGGACTGCAGACTTTTAAATCCGTCGGCCTGTCTACAATACTTTAAGCAGCAGCAGCAACAGTGTATGAGCAACTCCCATTATAATTATACAGACAGTTCGGAATACAGAAAATCTACTAATACTAATACTACAACGACTAATAATAATAATAATAATAATAATAATAATAATAATAATAATAAATTGGACTTTTTCAGTACAAATAATCATTGTCAAGAACTTCGTTACAGAAGTGACACACTCCATCGAGACAGTTACTACAGATTTCCCGCCAGCGAAACCCATTGTACTCGGGATAACAATTGTAGCCCCACAGCAACAGCAACCATTCATTTACGGGTTTTGGCGAATTTCCTGGACATTCGTTACTAGATGTGGGAAGTGGAGAAGGAAGGGGAGAAGGAGGAGTTCTAGAAGTGGAAGCAAGAGGGGGTGAACTTTGTAGTAGTAGGAGTAGTAGTATTAGTAGTAATATTAGTAGTAGTAGTAGTGTGTTTCTGGTAGCGGGCGACGTTGTAGCATCAGCAGCAGCAATAGTAGTGGTAGCTGTAGTAGTATTGGTAATAGCTTGAGTAGCGGTGACAGTAGAGAAGGAGGAGAAATCGAAGAAAACGAATGTAGCGGAGGAAGCGGCGGCGGCGGCGGCAGTGGTGTTGTCGGCGGTGGCGGTGGAGGAGGCGGTGGTGGTAACGACACCGACGACCGTGACGAGGCGAGCATTAGATCCATGTCGGACCGCCCCGGTTTCACTCGTGGATGCGGAGACGCTAGCCCCAGAAAGAGACGCTGTTTGACGCCGAACCCGTACCAGATACAGAGGCACGCCGCCAACATTAGGGAGCGAAAGAGAATGTTAAGCATCAATTCGGCATTCGAGGAGCTGCGCTGCCACGTGCCGACATTCCCCTACGAGAAGAGACTCTCCAAGATCGACACCTTGCGGCTGGCAATCGCCTACATTGCCCTTCTCAGGGAGATCCTGATGTCCGGCGTCGACCCACTTGAGTACGTGGAGAATTCGCTGAGGCAGGGCACCAGCGGCAAGATGAAAGCCGCCTGGAATACCAGTGGTAAGTGTGGCGGGATCATACCGCTTTTAATTTCTTCTTCAAGTTTTCTTTAATATACAGGATGTTTAAAAAAAATATGATATCATTTGAGATATATACAGTAGAGTAGGTTGATTTTTCACTTTTTTAAAATATATCAAATTGTCCATCGATGCGAAAGTTGTGTGTTAGTATACTGAATACTGATACTAAAAATTAGATCTTTTACTTGTACTTTGAAGAAATAGCATCAAAGATCGTCTACTAAAATGCACTAAAAATCCTCGTTTTCCGCAAAATTTAGACTTTAGAAATCGAAGATATTTAGTGCATTTTAATAGACGATCTTTGATGCTATTTCCTCAAACAATGGTGCAAGTAAAAGATCTAATTTTTGGTATCAGTATTCAGTATACTAACACACAACTTTCACATAGATGGACAATTTGATATTTTAAAAAAGTGAAAAATCGACCTACCCTAATACACAGTGTGTTTTTTTTGAGTGGTGGATTATTTCGCTTTTATATTCTTTAAAGTCTTTAATATACAGAGTGCTTCACAAAAGACGTGATATCCTTTGAGATATACAGTATGTTGCCCCATTGTGTGTGGGGGCAATATTTCACTTTTATTTTCTTCTATAAGACTTCTTTGGTATGTTGTGTCCCCCATTTTGTATGTGGGGCAATATTTCGCTTATATTTTCTTTTTAAGACTTCTTTGATACACAGAGTATTTAAAAAAAGGTGATATCATTTGAGATATACAATATGTTTCCACTTTTTTTATGTTGGAGGATTATTTCGTTTTTAATCTGAATCTTTTGGTCATCTAATAACTTGACCAATTCACGTGTCTATGAACTTAATTTTTAACAGCATTTATCAAAACTGCTTAAAAATCAATTGTTCATTCTCGTCTATTTCCTGTATATATATATATATATATAATATATATATATATATATATATATATATATATATATATATATATATAATTTAATATACCAAGCGTGTTGGTAGATCCTTGCGGAGAGAAAAAACCCAGCAGAAGTTTGATTGTAAAAATATACTACCAAACATCAACCGGAAGAAAAAAATTTTTGAAAAAAAGAAAAGACCAAGATATTCGTACCAACAAAAAATAATCTATTGGTATAGTATTTGGCCAAAAGAAAAAACAATTTATATGTATATAAGATATATATATATTCATATAACTTATATATATATATATATATATATATATATATATATAAGTAAAGTCGTCGGGTGGCCTAAAGTCGGTATCAGCTAGTCAGCGAGGGAGTATATCCCCTTTTCAATAGCGCTAGACCAAGGAGATTGTTTTTTAGCATCTGGGGTGGAGCGCCACACCTACCATCAGCTCCTTACTTTACCGCACAGATCCCTGTGCTACTCATACGCTGAGTTGGCGAGGACCGGTATCGAACTAGGAACCTTGTGGTTTCTAGACGAACGCTCTACCGACTGAGCTAACCCATATATATACACAAAGTGTTTCAAAAAGGTGATATCATTTGAGATATACAGTATGTTGCCCCTTTATTTGTGTGTGGGTATTATTTTACTTTCATTTTCTTTAAAGTGTTCTTTAATATACAGTGTTTCAAAAA
>CM042180.1:45056381-45073881 GCA_023376005.1 Doryteuthis pealeii | reverse complement strand
GGATTCGGAATCCTTTATGTAGGACTCGGGATCCTTCATGTCGTAATCGGGAGCCTTCACGGAACTTCGAACCGAATCCTTTATTCAATCCATGGGGTTAGACTGTTCCCGGGTTCGACAAAAAAAACATCTGAAGAGGCCGAAAAGCGCATTACCCGAAATGATGTATAGATAACAATATAGAAGAGGACAATAGTCCGAATAATCCAAATAGTATAAATTATCAAACCTCATCTAAAAAATGCAGGGAAATATGAATTTCCAATTTGATGAGAAAAAGTGTCTACCATATTTAGAACAATGCGTTAAAAACGGATGGATAACAGATGTATTTCCCTTTGAAGTCGGACGTCGGGATTTATTACCAACTCAACCTCGGCATTTTTGTCTAAACTTGGACTTTCTCCACCAGACAAGAGGAAATACTTAAAAAAGATTCAGGGGAAAGCTCTAACTGCATCAGCGTGGATATGGCAGTCAAACCGACAAAGTCTGGTGGTATCGTGAGATACTGCTGGGGCGCTCTGGGTTAGTGGTAATGATGCTTCGGCCCGAAACCATGCCTGAACCCAGAGTCATCATCTGATGAAGGCTTTGTTGGTTGCAATGCTACTGTGTAAATAGCAGTCATTGTATGAAGATTATTTAGAAATTCTATTAATTATTTTGAAAGTTTCGACTAGATCACCTCTCATTCTTGTTTCTAGTAAAAACGTAAAATTGTCGGAGTGGCCTATTGTCGGTATCAGCCGAATAGCGAAGGAGTCTATCCCCTTTTCTCTAGCGCTAGACCAGATAAATTGTTTTTTGTTTTGTTTTTTGCTGAGGTGGAGCGCAACACCTACCGTTAGTTCCCCACTTTACCGCACAGATCAAATCACTCAATCTGTGCTACTCATGTTCTGAGTTGGCAGGGAACGGTATTGAACTAGAAACTTACGGTTTCTAGGCGGGTGCTCTACCGACTGAGCTAAAACAGTCCCTCTAATCTTGTTAAGGAAAAAAAAAAAACAACAAAAAAAAAACAAAAAAAACCCCAACAAACAAACAAACAAAAAACCCCGCACAAACTTAGATCTGGGGATTGTGGGGGTTACTGCACTTCTACAAACCTGTGTTTCAACACAAAACATTTCCTTCAAAAAGTATCACGGTGGGCTTTTTTTTTTTTTGTTTTTCTAAAACAAGCTCTGAATCGTCTAGATCAGGGGTTACTAAACTACGGCCCGCGGTCGGATCCGACCCACGAAGGCATTTTATCAAGCCCGCCGACGGAACTTGAATTCAGTTTCACAAATCTCACTAAACCTTTCTGCTAATATTGCGTTCTTTGTTAAATAAATATGTTGATTAAATTTGTTTTTGTGCATCTTACGCTGCTCATCCATGAATATCACATGGAAAGATAAATTTTGTTTTACATCTTTTTCTCGGAGCTTTCGTTCTGGCTAGCAAGTATTGAACACAATGTGGCAAGCGTTCGTTATTTTTTCAATTATCCGACCCACCGTGAAAAAAGTTTGGTGATCCCTGGTTTAGATAGTTCTCTAGACAGCTAGACATCATCCCTTTGTTTATGGTGGACTTCCATATGGGGCGGGAGAATGAGACCATTCAGTCGAAAAAAGATAAATGACTATTTTGGTTCTTTTAAGATTAAAATATATGAATTAATTGGCGGTTAGTTTGTATATCATCCACCATGAAATTTCTACGGGCCCAGTTCGATTTTTTAAAAATTTTTTTTAATTTAATTTAATTTAATTTTTTTTTTTGTAATTCATGATTTTGGATTTATTCATAGAAGGTTTGATTTTCGGTCAATTATCTGCAAATTCGGTAATGATAAAGAAAACCACTAAAAAATAAAAGTTCTGAAAATAAAACGGCCATTTTTTGTTAAGTGTCGTCAAATATCGGATGTGGTTATATGAATAAAAATAAATAATTATAAAGATATTTTAAAAATAGTCACACAAATTTAAATCTGTGGAAAATGGAGAAATAGTATTTTTTTTAATTTAAATTTTTATTTATTTTTATTTTTTAGGATTAAAATGTATGAATTAATTATCGATTCGTTTATATAACATCCACCATGGAATTAGTATCTCGGTGGGTTTTATTGTCTTCTTTTTTTTTCAAAACCGGCTCTGAATCGTCCAGACAGTTGTCTAAACAACTAGACATCATTTTATTATGGTGGGATATCTTAGGGGGTCGCGGAATGAAGCCACTCGTCCGAAAAAGATAAGCGACTATTTTGGTTCTTTTAGGATTCAAATGTATGAACTAATTGGCAGTTTTTGTATAACATCAACCATGGAATTCCCAGGGACCCAGTTCGTTTTTTCTTTGTTTTTTTTCTCTAATTTATGATTTTGTCTTTATTCGTGGAAGGTTTACTTTCCGAACAGATCATTTTTACAATTTCGGTGTGGATAAGCCAAAAGAAACCACTTAAAAATAAAAGTTGTGAAAATAAAACGGCCATTTTTGTCAAGTGTCGTCAAATGGCGGATGCGGTTTTATTAATAAAAATAAATGAATAAAATAAAAATAAAAATAAAAATAAACCACATGATAAGGAGACTATGAAAGCCGACAGTGTCAACATAACCGCCGGGCCCCTAAGCAAGACAAATCAAAGTCGTACAGGTACTTCAACGGGCAACGAAGCGAAAAATATTGAACGACAATGGATCCCACAATTAGCCCCACACCCTGTCATTTTGTCAAAGAAAAAAAAAAAAAAAAAAGAAAAAAGAAAGAAAAAGTCCCGCAAAGTTAGATCTGGGGCAAGCGGAGATTACTACACTTCTACAAACCTGTGTTTCGCAAAAAAAAAAAAAAAAAAAATCTTTTAAGAAGTACCGAGACGGGCTTCATTAAGGGGATGGGAGAATGTAGTTCCTCGTCCAAAAAAGATAAACAACTATTTTATTTTTGGATTATTTGGATTATGCGGAGTTTTGTCCTCATCTTTATTGTCATCTACACAACGACCGAAACGTTGTGTAGATATCAATAAAGATGAGGATAATAGTCCGAATAATACAAATAATAGAAATTATTAAGCCTCATCTAAAAAATTCAGAGAAATAGTATTTCTTTTTCTTTTTTCTTTTGTTAGGATCAAAATGTATGAAATAATTGGCGATTCGTTTGTATAACATCCATCATGAATTCCCAAGAGCGTATCTTCTTTTTTTTTAAATTCTTATTTATGATTTTGACTTCATTCATAAAAAAGGTTTGATTTCCGCACAGACAATTTGCAATTTCGGTGACAAAGAAAAACTTTTTTAAAAAGTTGTGAAAATAAAATCGACATGTTTTATCAAATGCCGTGAAATTTATAGATTTATTCAAGGATTTTTACAAACCCCTAAGACAGCTCAATGTATAATAAATATTAAATTGATTATAATAACTAATAAATTAATTATAGTAGATTAATTATGATAAATTAATTATAATAACTAATAACTGATAAGACTAGGCTCATATTGAGTTCTGGTCGAAATAAATTTATAATAGCCAAATAACGCTTTGTTAAGTTTATGCCCGCCTAATTAATTAATTATTAATTAATTAATTAATTATTAATTAATTAACTTTCAAAATTAGGTACGACTTCAATTAAGCACATATTCTCCCAAAAATTGTCGCTAAAAAAAAAGCCATATCATAAACACACCGCGTGTGTATTTACTTCTCATACTGTCGTGTACAAGAAGTCACTATAAGAGGAATAAAACCTACTTCTAAACAAAACGAAAAATCCAAGATATATATATATATATATATATATATATATATATATATATATATATGAGAAGTAAATACACACGCGGTGTGTTTATGATATGGCTTTTTTTTTAGCCGACAACTTTTATACATTCTCATTAAACTTCTCTCTCTCTCTCTTTCTTTATACTCTCTCTCTCTCTCTTTTACACACACACACACACACACACACACACACACACACACACACACACAATGCAGTGCGGTTATATTGATAAAAATAAATAGATATAATAATATTTAAAAAAAAAAAAATTGTCGCAGAAATTTAAATCTGTGAAAAGTGGACATCAATTCACTTCCACAAACCTGTGTTTCGCAAAACAATATTTACTTCAAAAAGTATCGAGGCGAATTTTATTGTCTTTTTTTTTTTCAAAACCGGCGCTGACACGTCTAGACGGTTGTCTAAACATCCAGACATCATCCCTTTATATATACATATTACATATTTAACAATCCGCACGAGTAGGATGCGACAAAAGGTTGATTTCTTAAGCGAGGTTTAACAAGTTTGAATTTAGAGTTTTCCTTCTCCTAGACTGGTTGCATAACAAAGGTTAAAGAGCCCAGTTTGAGTTCCAGCCACACACACACACACACACACACACACACACACACACACATATATATATATATATGTGTGTGTGTGAGTGTGTGCATAAAGAAAGAGAATGAGAGAAGCTTGATGACAATTTTATTAATGTACTAGACATACGTAAATTTAACAAATACTGAGTGTTATATATATATATATATATATATATATATATATATATATTATATATATATATATATATATATATTATGTAAGTTGTAAAATGAAAGTGAATCCGACAATAATGTTAAAAAAATAAAAGAAAAGAAAAGAAAATGTTGAATGGATAAAAATGGTCTAATGAAGGGCCAACACGTGTTTCGACCAAGAGTTTGTCCTTGTACACATTGTATTCTATTTATTACTATATTTAATACAAAATAAAATAATAATAATAATAATAATAATAATAATAATAATAATAGAAAAATATGAAATTTTTAAATATACAGAGAAACGGCCGTCATCAGGGCATGATATTTGATATTTGAACCGTTTTGGTCAAAATACAGAGAATTTGAAGTGTTTGAAAAAAAGAAATTCATTTTAAAATTTTATCTTCAAATATATAATATATACTATATATATATACACACACACACACATCTCTCTCTAGAGAGATATATATAATATATTATATATATATATATATATATTTTTTTTTTGTTTGTTTTTTTTGTTATTTTTTTGTTCCATTTTTTTCTTTTTTTAAGTCTTGTTTTCTTTTATTTCTGTTTTTTTAATTTTTTTAAATTAATTTTTTATTTCTGTAATTCAAAAATTTGCTTTTATAATTGTAAATTAATTTTCATTTAAAAAAAAAAGTATTGCTTTTTCAATTCTTAATTTCTTCATTTTTAAAGTAAGAAGAAATAGATATAAAAAGAAATAAAGTAAAGAAATAACAAAATAAAAAAGAAATAAAGTAAAGAATACAAAAACTTAGAGATTTAGCTTTATTGTCTATTTCAGGGAGCTTAGACAAAGTGTCTAACTCTCCCGACTCATCAGAAGCGAAATATATAATATTTGCTCCGTGACTCTAACATTAAGAGCACACATTGAGCTCTCCAAACTTCGACAGGTTTTTTAAATAAAATTCTTGTGGCGTAAGGAAGATTTCTTCTCTGGACTTTTGGATTATATATATATATATATATAATATATATATATTATATATATATATATTATATACAAATATGTGCATATATACATATACATAAATATATAATTGTGTGTGTATATATATACATATATTATATATATATACCACATATATATATATACTATTACATAAAATTATATATATATGTGTAAATAAATATATATATAAATATATATATACGCACGCACACAATATATATATATATATATATAATATATATATTATATATAATACACACTATTATAATGTTATTTGCAGCTATATTTGAATAAATGTTTGAAATAGATTAAGTAATTTATATTCTAAAATGTTTGAAATAGATAGGACAATTTTTATTCTAACTACGTTTAACCTGGCTTAATAGAAATATCTTTAAAAATAAACTGCCACTCTGCTCAGCGTCAGCTTGGTGATAAAAAACAGAACAATTACTTTACACATTACTTACACAGCTTTAATAATGAAGACAAAATAACACAACCTTGATAATGGCTCAGATACGAACCGAAAGTACTTGGTCAGCCAAAAATGGCATTTATAAAATAAATTTTATTTAAAAAAATTATAACTTTCTTTTGTAACCGGAACATTTTCCTGAACTTTTTGAATATTTATATACACCTTTACTGTAAACTCTTTTGAGTTTTTTAATGATAAAAATGGTTATATTTTTAAAAAATAAAATTATTTTTATTTTTAACATAAAATACGCATTTGTAAAAAATTCTTTGAAAATTCCGGTACTGATCGAGAGCGTTCTGTGCTCGTGGTTATTGATATATTTATTTCGTTTTTCCGTTTACAATGTTGCTTTGATAAAGACCGCATATGGTCGAACAAGATTTCTGTCAGCAAAACTTTAAACATCTTGTTTTTTCTAACAAAACTTTCTACAACACACACACACACACACACACAACACACACACACACACACACTATATATATATATATATATATATATATAGGTATATAATATATATATATNCACACACACACACAACGCATATATAATATATATATATATATATAATATATATATATATATATATATATATGTATAATATATATATATATATATATTAAGGTAAAAATTCAAAATAGAAATTCTTTTTTTCAAACACTTTCAAACTTCTCTGTATTTTGACCGTTTTAAATTATTTGCTGGTTTTTCTCACCGCGAGGATTTACCAACAAGTTTGGTATATTAAATATTAATATATATATATATATATATATATATATATATATATATATATATATATTATTATGAGAAAAAAAAACCCAAAGTATTGCAACAGAAAAAAATATTTTAGGAGGCGAAGTATAATATACATTTACCTCTTTGGAATAATTTTGTTTTTCTTATTTCTACATACCGTCGTATTTATTTCCATTATTTACCACCCCCTCCCCATATATATATATATATAATATATATATATATATATATATATATATAGTTGTAAAAGAATATCTATCTACTACGGTTTTGGTATTCACGATACCTCTTCAGGATATATATATATATATATATTATATATATATATATATAATATATATATATATTATATATTATATATATTGTTGTGTGTGTGTGTGTGTGTGTGTGTATGTGTTGGATAAATTACTAATAAAGTTTCGGTTTTATTTAGACCTTCATCGGGACATTTTGGATGAAAAGAGCTTTTCTAAACAGTGATGGAAATCTTTTCATATTGAAACGAGAGATTTCCATCTCTGTTTAGACAAAAACTTAATTTCATGCGAATGTCCTGATTAAAATAATAATATATAATAATAAAAAACAATAACCCCGAAACGTTTTACCTCGACTTCACCATCTGTCTATAAATTATATAATAAATATAATTATACAAAGTGTCTACGTATGTATCTCCGGATGAAATTACGAAAATAAAACAATTAACGGTTAAGTAAATATACATACACATTCACTATCATTATCTCGCTTTTTGAGCAAAATAATGAAAAAAGATTTGATTTATATTTGTGAAGATAATTAAAAAAAAAATTTAAATAGTAACAACATGGATTTTTTTTGGATTTCATATTTTAAATTGGAGACACAAATTTTTCTTTTCAGAGTGTCTTCATCTGTGCACTTGTTTTCTGAACACCCTATGTGCCTTCCGGTCTTCTTCAGGTGTTTTTTTTTTTACCGAACTCGAGAACCTTCTTGTCGTAATCGGGAGCCTTACACGTTCAGTTGTGATTTATTTGTTAAACGGCATATCAATTCTTTATGGGTTATTTTAATGCTGAACTAATTCTTTTTTTTAAAGTTTGGTTGGGATTGTGTGTTTAATGGCATATCAATATCTTATGGGTTATTTAATGCCAAAATTTAATTCAATTTTAAATGTTTGGATTTAATCATAACTATTTATATTTTCAACGTTGGGTTGCAATCAATTTTTAAATCTCACTTTTTTTCTATTTCATTTTATTAATCTTTTATTTGAATTCATAAGAATGGTTTCAAGTATTTCTATCTAATACTAATAATTCAAACACAATTATGTGCTTTGATAATAAAACAAAAATATAACATACATATAATGTTAATTATGATTACTTGAATTCAAATTGCTGATCATAATTTTTTAAAGCCGTCGCTGCAGTGTTTCGGTTTTTTCATGAGATCATTGTCGGGGCCATCGTGTGTGTAAATAAGATATTATTACTAAACAGCAGTTTTTAAGCCTAATATTTACTAAATGATTTTGTTTTATACGGTTGACGGCCCCCGGCAATAGTTTGATAAACAAACCGAAACGATGTAGCGTCGGCTTAATAAACACCTGCCGTGAATGAAACTTATTTAATAAACATCATTATTTTCTGAGTATATAATATATATATATTAATATATATATATATATATATATATATATATTTTATATATATATTTGTGTGCTGTGTGTGTGCAAGTGTGCTATGTGTAACCGTAATCCGAAAAAAAAACACATATCCTAGCAAGATTTTTTATTACACTTAGAATGATTTTTGATAATAAACAATTACCTCTCAAATGAAATACGAATTAGAACCCTTCTCTCCATCCTCAGGAAAGAAGCATCATGTGCTTATAATTTATATATGCTTTAATGCTTATACATCGAACATTTTAAAACGGCTTTATAAAAGCGTGTGCTTTTAAAACACTTTAAGTATTTGATAAATATCTTAAAGTATTTCAAAATACACACGTTTTTTAAACCGTTTGTTAATATACTATATATATATATATATATATATTATTTATATATATATATATATATATATATATTTTCTTTGTTTGTTTGTTTTTTTTGTTATTTTTTTGTTCCATTTTTTTTTTTTTAAGTCTGTTTTCTTTTATTTCTGTTTTTTTAATCTTTTTTAAATTAATTTTTTATTTCTGTATTCAAAAATTTGCTTTTATAATTGTAATTAATTTTCATTTAAAAAAAAAAGTATATTGCTTTTTTCAATTCTCTAATTTCTTCATTTTTAAAGTAAGAAGAAATAGATATTAAAAGAAATAAAGTAAAGAAATAACAAAATAAAAAAGAATAAGTAAAAGAATAACAAAACTTAGATGATTTAGACTTATAGTCTATTTCAGGGTGCTTAGACAAAGTGTCTAACTCTCCCGACTCATCAGAAGCGAAATATATATATTTGCTCCGTGACTCTAACATTAAGAGCACACATTGAGCTCTCAAACTTCGACAGTTTTATTAAATAAAATCTTGTGGCGTAAGGAAGATTTCTTCTCTGGACTTTTGGATATATTATATAATATATGATATATAATATATATATATATATATATAATATATATATACAAATATTGTGTGCATTTATATAACATATTACAAAATATATATATTGTGTGTATATATATATACATATATATATATATATACACACATATATATATATACATATATACATATAATTATATATATATGTGTAAATAATATATATATAAATATATATTATACGCACGCACACAAATATATATATAATATATATAATATATATATATATATATATATTACACACTATTATAATGTTATTTGCAGCTATATTTGAATAAATGTTTGAAATAGATTAAGTAATTTATATTCTAAAATGTTTGAAATAGATAGGACAATTTTTATTCTAACTACGTTTAACCTGGCTTAATAGAAATATCTTTTAAAAATAAACTGCCACTCTGCTCAGCGTCAGCTTGGTGATAAAAACAGAACAATTACTTTACATTACTTACACAGCTTTAATAATGAAAGACAAACATACACAACCTTGATAATGGCTCAGATACGAACCGAAAGTACTTGGTCAGCCAAAAATGGCATTTATAAAATAAATTTTATTTAAAAAAATTATAACTTTCTTTTGTAACCGGAACATTTTCCTGAACTTTTGATATTTATATACACCTTTACTGTAAATCTTTTGAGTTTTTTAATGATAAAAATGGTTATAATTTTTTAAAAAATAAAATATTTTATTTTTAACATAAATACGCATTTGTAAAAAATTCTTTGAAAATTCCGGTACTGATCGAGAGCGTTCTGTGCCTCGTGGTTATTGATATATTTATTTCGTTTTTCCGTTTACAATGTTGCTTTGATAAAGACCGCATATGGTCGAAAACAGATTTCTGTCAGCAAAACTTTAAACATCTTGTTTTTTCTACAAAACTTTCTACACACACACACACACACACACACACACAACACACACACAACACATATATTATATATATATATATATATATATATATATATATATATATTATATATAATTAAAGAAATAACAAAAGACTTAGAGATCTTGCATTATAGCCTATTTCGGGGAGCTTAGACAAAGTGTCTAATTCTCCCGACTCATCAGATGCGAATGATGAAATCTTTATTACTTTTAAGGCATTTGAAAACAGATTTTCCTCCCTTCCTTTTAAATTGTCCTGTCCTGCTCAGCTGTAGAGTAATAAAGATGTGAATAAAAAAATAGGAATAAAAAAAATCTGTTTTCAAATGTAATAAAAGAATCATCATTCGCATCTGATGAGTCGGAGAATTAGACACTTTTGTCTAAGCTCCCTGAAATAGTCTATAATGCAAAATCTCTAAGTCTTTTGTTATTTCTTTAATATTAAATTTGCTCTGTGATCTAACAATAAGAGCACACATTGAGCTCTCAAACTGCGACAAGTTGTTTTAAAAAAAAACTCCTATGTCGTAAGGAAGATTTTTTCTGGACTTTTGGATATATATATATAATATATATATATATATATATATAAATTAAATTAAAAAATTAACTAATATATATATATATATATATATAATATAATATATATATATATATATTCAATAGGTAAATCAGCAGGTTAGTTGGCGTTAGGATAATTCTAAGGCGTTTTTTTTTAACAACGGAATATTAAAGTTGGTCCATATTGAGAGCTCAATGTTCAATGATTTTGTACAGAGCAATTTTCAATAAAATTTATGTGTTTGATGAAACTAATATATATATATACAATACATATGGTTAGAAATAAATCTATAACTTCTAATATGACCGATGTTCAACCTTTTTCTTTACCTATATATCCAGCCATCCACAGACACCGTGTTTAGACATTTCACATCTCATCAGTGTTGCTAGACTCAGCAACTATTTCTGACGAGGAGCGAAAAGCGAAACCCGACTGATTTTCATCCGCCCGGTTCGTTAACCTCCCGGCCGTCGACGGCTGACATTAAGGAGCTGTGTGTTTTAACTGAGAAATACATACGTCTGTGTATATATTTTACGATCACCAGAGAGATCAAATCTGTAAACAACAGCCTATATATATATATATATATATATAATATATATATTATATATATATATATATATATATGCTGGTGTGTATATATATATATATATATATATATATAGGCGGTCGAAAATATCTTTTTTTTCAGTTTTAGCCTACATTTCTTTCCTATTTTGATTCTACCCCCACCCACAGATATTCCGCCAAATATTTCTGGTAGAATGTTTAATATTCTTTCAAATTACCATTTTTTCTTTTCCCGTTCTCACCTCTTATTCAATGTCGATTTGTGATTGCCTGTGGGCACAGTCATTCGGCCGTCGCCCGTGGAGTCTGGGTTGACGTGAAAACGACGAGATAAGCTTTATTGTATAATATATATTAATATATATATATATATATATTTACAAATACATATTTATATGTCAGTACGTAACAATATATATATATATATATATATAATATATATATATATATATATATATATATATATATATATTGTTACGTACTTTTATATGAATATGTATTGTTAAATGCACATGGAAATATACAATTTTTATTCATTTTTTCTTTTCTTTTTTATTCGTTTTTTAACTTGTCAAGTGATATAATAGGTTGTGTTTCGTTGTTGTGGTAAACTGAAATTTAATAACCTTAAATGACATTGCAAAATATTTCTTGAAAAGAAAAAAAAAGGCGCGAATACAAAAAATGGTTGACATGAATGAGACGCTATTATGCACGTGTTTATTGAAAAAGATCTACCAATATAAACAGCAGCACAAATATATATATATATATTATATACATATATATAATATATATATATATATATATATATATCGTGTGTGTGTGTGTGTGTGTGTGTCTATCTGTGTGTGTGTGTATATATATATATATATATATATAGAGAGAGAGAAGAGAGAGAGAAGATAGATTGATAGATAGATATGAAAAGACTGTGATATATATTATATATATATATATAGTGTGTGTGTGTGTGTGTGTTGTGTGTTTAGAGAGAGAGAAAGAGAGAAGAGAGAGAGAGAGAGAGACGATAGATTGATAGATAGATATGAAAAGACTGTATATATATATAGTATATATGTATATATATATATATGTGTGATATATAATATATAATATATATATATATATATATATATATATATTATAAGAAAGAGACTGAGAGAGAAAAAGACAAATTTGGTACGAGATAAATAGATATGGAAACACTGTGATAGATGTATAGATATGAAATCACTGTATATAAATATATATATATATATTATATATATATATATATATATATATATGTATATGTTTTGTGTGTTGATAAATAATGAAAATAATAAGGATACGGGGTAATATATATTAATATATATATATATATATATTATATATATATTAATAAAAATAATAATGATATTTGCGTACCGTGCTCAAGTGCATCACAACATATATATATATTATATATAATATATATATATATATATATATATATTGTGTGTGTGTGTGTCTGTGTGTGTGTGTAGAAAATAGAAAATCAAAGTATTCCTAAAAAGATGAATTTATTAAAGATGGTGGAGGCCAATATTAGTACGTTTCTGTTTTCATCAAACCCTCGTCAGGACATTTGGATGAAAACATGTTTAAACAGTGATGGAGGTCTTTTTAATGGGATGAAAAGTATCAGAGAGAAAGATCTTCTTTATATCTATCCATCTCTCTCTCTATGTCTCTGTCTGTCTGTCTGTCTGTGTGTGTGTGTGTGTCTCTCTCTCTCTTCTCTATATATATATATATATATAGATGTTTTCCCATGCTTGATAATACCCAAAATACAACGTTCAAAGAACAAAGTTTATACACAATAAATTTTATATATATATATATATATATATATATATATATATATTATATAATATATATATATATATATATCGATAGATAGATAAATAGATAGATATGATACATAAATAGATAGATATGAAACATTGTGATAGATAATTAAAGTTAAAAATATACTAAAAATTTATTGACTTGATGAGGAAAAATAAATAAATAATGAATTAAAAATATGAAAGTGAGAAAAATACAGCCCCCCCCCCAAAAAAAAAACAAACAAACAATTGAATCCATTGAAAATACATTTTTTTTTTGTCTGAATGTTTGAGATGAGGCTTGATGATTAGTATTATCTGCGTTATTCGGACTATTGTCCTCATCTTCTTTGTTATCTGTACAACGTTCGTCGATATGCCTTCCGGCTTCTTCAGGTATTTCTTCTCGGACTCGGGAACCTTCTTTTCGGACTCTGGATCCTTCTTTCGGACTCGGGAACCCTCTTGTCGTAATCAGGGGCCATCATTACGAAAAGAAGGTTCCCGAGCCAACAAGAAATACCTGAAGAAGGCCGGAGGGTATATCGGCCGAAACGTTATACAGATAACAATAAAGATAAAGTACAATAGTCCGAATAACACAGATAATAAATTTTTTTTGTTTATCTTGGTAGATATTTTTTCAAATTAGGTCTCACTGAGCCTGCCGATTGCTCTATCACAATTCGTGCTATTGAAAAGAGAGATGCCACAAAAAAAAAGAAGCATCTTTCCAGCCAATATCTTCAAAGTTTTATTATAATAGATATTATGTAACTGTCTGTCTGTAATTGAAACTACGTCACCACTGACGTCACGATTTCCTTAGTTATTTAAGTTATTTCTCAATTATAAAATAGTCGTTATTTAATCTTAATTAGTATCCAATTTAATAAAATTTATTAACGATGTCTCAATAAAGTCTAGTTGAGTTAGATTTGCTTAAAAACTGTCCCTATCATCATGCATTTAAAATCCTGAAATATGATATAATATATATATCTAAGAAATAAAGATTTATATAGTATATGGTGGGAATAATTTGCATAATTGATTTTAACAAAATTGGGTTTAATAATAAATTATTTGCTGTTACTGATTTCTAATACTATCATATTATTCTCAAACATATAAAAGCAATCTAATATATAATTTTGGTTAAACTTGCAAATCGTCGTCAAAATTAAAACAGAAACTTATTTGGTGGTCCCCATGACA
The DNA here is from genome assembly GCA_023376005.1 of Doryteuthis pealeii. NCBI lineage: Eukaryota > Metazoa > Mollusca > Cephalopoda > Myopsida > Loliginidae > Doryteuthis > Doryteuthis pealeii. Next base: position 45,059,363 of record CM042180.1, on the reverse strand, counting down.
GTTTAACTACAGTGTATGAATTAACTTTTTTTGCGAATTGGGTTTAGGGGTTTGGGGATTAAGGTTGTTTTTTAATTACGTATTGCTAAAAAAAACGCCCAAATTACTATCTCTATTAATAATGGAGATTCGCTTCCGGTTTTTGTCTAACAAAAATTACGTCACATTAGCCAAAATCGTCATAACATGAATAAATACACTCACCAATTTGAACCTGCAACATTAGACACAGTCCTCATGTTTTTAAAACAAGTTTTAATAAATACATGACTGGTATTATATATCTATATATAGTTTGTTTTATTTTAATACATATTTAAAGTTTACATTTCAATTGTTTTATTTTCTAATCCTTTAATGAATTTGATGATTTACTACTTAGGGTACAAACTCGCTGACATTGAAGTTTTTACTCCCACCCCTCAGGCAATATGTTTCAAAAATCTATTTTTACAAACACCCGAGGGTGTTTTTTAAAAATTTTATACTAGTACATTTAATGTTGAAAAATATATTTTTTAAACCAAGTTTAATTGAAATTATACATTGCAATACTAACTAATGTGTCTACCGTTGGATTCAATAATTAATTTCAATAGTTAATTATATGTATAGTAATTTTTTAAAGCAATACGTAATTAAAAACAACCTAAATCTCCAAACCCCTAAACCGTAACCCGATTCACAAAAAAGTTCATTCATACACTGTAGTTAAACTGTCATGGATCACCACCAAATAAGTTTTCGTTTTAATTTTGACGACGATTTGCAAGGTTAACAAAATTTTATATATAAATCATTATAATAACATTAAAATAAGTGTAATATTTTTTATCTTCGTTCTTATTTAGTTTCGTTAGTCTTTCTTATTTAATATAACATTTTATTACATTAAAACTTAAAACTTGCGCACAGGGAGCTCATACTTTTTCTAGTATTATTAAATAACTTTTCCATTTAAAAATCGTAATTTTATTTATTTATTTTTTGATTATGAGATCCGTAAAAAATAATTTAATTAACTGACTTGGATTAAAATTAAATATGGGATATATTTTAATCTAATGATTCTACATTTTTTTCTCCAGACGAAGCAGCTCATGAATATTCATAACACCGCTTCCTCTCTTCCCCATACAGACTCCGCCTATCTCCATTTAAGCACTGCGTACTTTTTTTTTTTTAACAATATTATCTTTTTTTCTTTTAATCCAATTTTGCTGATGTTGCAAGCGACGATTTTTGTATCTCTAAAAAAAAAAAAAGAAAGAAAAAAAAAAGAAAGAAGAAGAAGAAAGAAAGAAAGAAAGAATGAAAAAGAATGAAAAAGAAAAAAAGTAAAAAATAAATATTAGAGATATGTCAACCACAGAATAATGGAGTTTTCCATGTTTTTAAGACATTTTTAATTCCTTTCCAGCTGTCAGTGACACTCGCACAAAAAATAGAAAAATTTAAGATACCATTACGAGAATCCGTCCAGAAAGAGGTAGAAATAATCTTCTATCTATCTATCTATCTATCTATCTATCTATCTATTAGTCTGTTTCTCTCTCTCTCTCTCTCTCTCTCTCTCTCTCTCTCTCTCTCCCTCTCTCTCCCCTCTCCTTGTGTTTTGATACAACCCAAAATTTAAAACTCAAACCTACATATAAAGATTTTACTTATATACATAAAAATATCAGTGTATGTGCCTATATTACATATATATGGAGTGTATTATAAATCAAATAAAACTTAATTTATCAGAAAATAAATTCGGCTCTTCGTGGATCAGAATTACTTATTAGGTCTATTCCTAAGAAATATAACTAATACGTAATTCATGAACACAATGAAATAATCAGATTTGAAGAGGCGAAAGTAGCCGAAATAAATTTATTTTGATAAATAAAGGTTTTCATGTCTATGTTAGTTATGTATGTATGTATGTCATTATCTATCTGTTTATCTATCTATCTATCTATCATTATATATATATATATATATATATATATATATATATATATATATATATATATATATATATATACAGACACATACCACGAACACACATCACACACACAATACCATATATATATATAATATATATATATATAATATGTTTTTTGGAGAATATGTGCTTAATTGAAGTCGTACCTAATTTTGAAAGTTGATAATAAATAATTTAATAATTAGGCGGAATATTTCATATATATATATATATATATATATATATATATATAGTAGTGTGTGTGTGTGTGTGTTGTGTGTGTTGTGTTGTATTGAAAAATGGAAGTGAATCAAACAATATGTTGAAAAAATAAAAGAAATAAAAGAAAGAAAATGCTGAATGGATAAAAATTGCTTATTGGAGTGCCGACACGTGTTTTGCCGAGAAGAATATAATATGAACAACATATTATGTGCGTGCGTGTGTGTGTATATATAATATATATATATATATATATATATATATATAGTGTGTGTGTGTGCTTGTGTGAATGATGCAAGGAGCAAGAGTAGCCGAAATAAATTCATTTTATGATTAAATTTAAGGTTTTCATTTCTCCCTCTCCTCTCTCTTCTCTCTCTCTCTCTCTCTCTATATATATATATATATTATAATATATATATATATATTATTATATATATATACGTGTGCTGTGCACGCGCGTGTGTTTAAGTAATTATCATCATCATGTCGCGCATGTACATATATAACATATATATGTGTGTGTGTGTGGTTGTGTGTGTGTACTCTCTCTCTCTCTCTCTCTCTCTCTTCTCTCCTCATCTTCTCTCTACAACGATATATAATATTTATATATATATATATATAATATATATATTATTAATTAAAGAAATAACAAAAGACTTAGAGATCTTGCATTATAGCCTATTTCGGGGAGCTTAGACAAAGTGTCTAATTCTCCGACTCATCAGATGCGAATGATGAATTCTTTATTACTTTTAAGGCATTGAAAACAGATTTTTTTTTCC
>CM042180.1:45051381-45053881 GCA_023376005.1 Doryteuthis pealeii | reverse complement strand
AGGACATTTGGATGAAAACATGTTTAAACAGTGATGGAGGTCTTTTTAAATGGGATGAGAAAGTATCAGAGAGAAAGATCTTCTTTATATCTATCCATCTCTCTCTCTATGTCTCTGTCTGTCTGTCTGTCTGTGTGTGTGTGTGTGTCTCTCTCTCTCTCTCTATATATATATATATATATATATGTTTTTCCCATGCTTGATAATACCCAAAATACAACGTTCACAAGAACAAAGTTTATACACAATAAATTTATATATATATATATATATATATATATATATATATATATATATATATATATATATATATCGATAGATAGATATAGATAGATAGATACATAAATAGATAGATATGAAAACATTGTGATAGATAATTAAAAAGTTAAAAATATACATAAAATTTATTGACTTGATGAGGAAAAATAAATAAATGAAATTAAAAATATGAAAGTGAGAAAAATACAGCCCCCCCAAAAAAAAAAACAAACAAACAATTGAATCCATTGAAAATACATTTTTTTTTTGTCTGAATGTTTGAGATGAGGCTTGATGATTAGTATTATCTGCGTTATTCGGACTATTGTCCTCATCTTCTTTGTTATCTGTACAACGTTTCAGTCGATATGCCTTCCGGCCTTCTTCAGGTATTTCTTCTGGACTCGGGAACTCTTTTCGGACTCTGGATCTTCTTTTCGGACTCGGGAACCCTCTTGTCGTAATCAGGGGCCATCATTACGAAAAGAAGGTTCCGAGCCCAACAAGAAATACCTGAAGAAGGCCGGAGGGTATATCGGCCGAAACGTTATACAGATAACAATAAAGATAAGTACAATAGTCCGAATAACACAGATAATAAATTTTTTTTGTTTATCTTGGTAGATATTTTTTCAAATTAGGTCTCACTGAGCCTGCCGATTGCTCTATCACAATTCGTGCTATTGAAAAGAGAGATGCACAAAAAAAAAAAAGCATACTTGTCCAGCCAGATATCTTCAAAGTTTTATTATAATAGATATTATGTAACTGTCTGTCTGTAATTGAAACTACGTCACCACTGACGTCACGATTTCCTTAGTTATTTAAGTTATATTCTCAATTATAAAATAGTCGTTATTTAATCTTAATTAGTATCCAATTTAATAAAATTTATTAACGATGTCTCAATAAAGTCTAGTTGAGTTAGATTTGCTTCAAAACTGTCCCTATCATCAATGCATTTAAAATCCTGAAATATGATATATATATATCTAAGAAATAAAGATTTATATAGTATATGGTGGGAATAATTTGCATAATGATTTTAACAAAATTGGGTTTAATAAATAATTATTTGCTGTTACTGATTTCTAATACTATCATATTATTCTCAAACATATTAAAAGCAATCTAATATATAATTTTGGTTAAACTTGCAAATCGTCGTCAAAATTAAAACAGAAACTTATTTGGTGGTCCCCCATGACAGTTTAACTACAGTGTATGAATTAACTTTTTTTGCGAATTGGGTTTAGGGGTTTGGGGATTAAGGTTGTTTTTAATTACGTATTGCTAAAAAAAACGCCAAATTACTATCTCTATTAATAATGGAGATTCGCTTCCGGTTTTTGTCTAACAAAAATTACGTCACATTAGCCAAAATCGTCATAACATAGAATAAATACACTCACAATTTGAACCTGCAACATTAGACAGTCCTCATTGTTTTTTAAAACAAGTTTTAATAAATACATGACTGGTATTATATATCTATATATAGTTTGTTTTATTTTAATACATATTTAAAGTTTACATTTCAAATTGTTTTATTTTCTAATCCTTTAATGAATTTGATGATTTTACTTACTTAGGGTACAAACTCGCTGACATTGAAGTTTTTACTCCCACCCCTCAGGCAATATGTTTCAAAAATCTATTTTTACAACACCCGGAGGGTGTTTTTTAAAATTTTATACTAGTACATTTAATGTTGAAAAATATATTTTTTAAACCAAGTTTAATTGAAATTATACATTGCAATACTAACTAATGTGTCTACCGTTGGATTCAATAATTAATTTCAATAGTTAATTATATGTATAGTAATTTTTTAAAGCAATACGTAATTAAAAACAACCTAATCTCCAAACCCCTAAACGTAACCCGATTCACAAAAAAGTTCATTCATACACTGTAGTTAAACTGTCATGGATCACCACCAAATAAGTTTTCGTTTTAATTTTGACGACGATTTGCAAGGTTAACAAAAAAATTTTATATATAAATCAATTATAATAACATTAAAATAAGTGTAATATTTTTTATCTTCGTTCTTATTTAGTTTCGTTAGTCTTTCTTATTTAATATAACATTTTATTACATTAAAACTTAAATACTTGCGCACAGGGAGCTCATACTTTTTCTAGTATTATTAAATAACTTTTCCATTTAAAAATCGTAATTTTATTTATTTATTTTTTTGATTATGAGATCCGGTAAAAAATAATTTAATTAACTGACT
>CM042180.1:45041381-45048881 GCA_023376005.1 Doryteuthis pealeii | reverse complement strand
GTTTTGTTTTACGGCATATCAACCCTTTTCAGGTTATGTAATGCCGAATCAAGTCATTTCGATTTTCGATTTACTTACAGTACCTGCTGTTGATTAAATGGTCACCCATCTAAGTATTGAACAAGACCCCACTGCTTAACGTCGGTGGTGTAGCGTGACTTGACAGTAAAAAATTGTAAACCGACCTTTGAAATCTTATATATATATATATATATATATATATATATATATATATAGATTTTTTGGATGTTTGTTTATTTTTTAGAAGCATTGCTGAATAAAGTATATATATTAATATTTTATATTTTTGCTTGAAGGCAATTACAATGCGAATATCGCATAAAATTCGATAATTATAGAAGATAACAATGACAAGTGAATTTCGCAAAGAATTACTCGGCGTGTAGAATATCGTACAGACTGTTTCAACTTTATTAAGTCTCATCAGCGATATATACTAACGATTTCCCTCCGACAGAAATCGAAACCGGGACTTCAGCAGGATAGTCAGAAACTAAACTAAACAAGATTCTTACAGTTAAATTCAAATTAATTCAAATATTTAAAGTTTTTTTCTTTTTTTTGTCTGTCGAAAACAAAAAAAAATTACGACCGATGATACTCAAAACAGAACAATTGTTTTTCCCTGTATAATGAAATATAAATTATTAATTAATGTAGAAGAAGATTATATGACTATTTCTTGTTTGTAAATAATTTTCTCGTAAAACTCTATACGTTAGATAACTTTAAATATATAACAAAATAAAACCGCGCATGTATTTCTCAAAACTTATATATAATACACGGTTGCTCAGAATGTTTGATATGAGGCTTGAAGATTAGTATTATCTGCGTTATTCGGACTATTGTCCCCATCTTCATTGTTATTTGTACAACGTTTCGGCCGATATGCCCTCCGGCCTTCTTGTCGGACTTGGGAACCTTCTCGGACTCGGGAACCTTCTTTTCGAACTCGGGAACTTTCTTGTCGTAATCGGGAGCCATCACGGAACTTTGAACCTAACCCTTTATTTATTCCACGGGGGTATCCTGTTCTTATTCCGCTAACCATAGCTGGGGTAGGAGTTGTGTTAATTAATTATTTTTCCAACTGCTTTCACTCAGGATAGAACTCAGGTTCCAGAGATAACTGTAACTTAGAACTGTCTTAACCTAACTGCCTTATCCAAAATAATTAATTAACACAACTCCTACCCCAGCTATAGTCCGAATAACGCAGATAATACTAATACATGGGTTTTCTTTATTCTACGTATTAATGATTTTGACTATGAATTGAAAAAGTATTTCTCTGAATTTTAATTTAAATCCTTAATTGATAAATTACGCAATTCCTGAGGGTATTGTGACATAAGCAGTGACGCAGTTTCGGTTACAGACTGACATACGCTTAATCTCTATTATATAAAGAAATGTTGGCTTTTTTTATTACAATTAAAACAAAGTAATAACTTATTAAAAATGAATATTTTAAAATTGAGCGTCGAAGAAATTTCAGTAGGGTGTAGTCATACCTACACTTCAGGTATTTTAAAGGGGAAGTACTCGTGACGGAGTGAAAAACGTGCTGGGCTACCGATATCGTAATATATATATATATATATATAATATTTTATATATATATATATATATATATATATATATATATATAGTAAAGAATAACAAAAGACTTAGAGATTTAGCTTTATAGTCTATTTCAGGGAGCTTATATATATATATATATATATATATATATATATATATATATATATATATATATATATATATGTTTGTGCGTGTGTGTGTGAGTCCAGTGTCTAATCAATTTCTAATCGAAATTGATTAGACACTGGACATTATTTTTTTTTTTTATACGCATTGTAATTGCCTTCTTAATATAAATAAATAATAATATAATTAACAATGTTTAAGCAAATTATCAATGCTATTATATATATATATATATATATATATATATATATATATATATATATATATCCGCACACATACTATATGTATATATGTATATTTACTAGCGCTGTTCCAGGGATATTGTTTTCACGTCTGAAATTGAGCGCCACACCCACCATAAGGTACTTACTTTACATACATATATCAAAACTGTGCTACTAATGTGCTGAGTTGGTGCAAGACGAGTATCGAACCCGAAACCTTGTGGTTTCGAGGTGGATACTCTACCGACTGAGCACAACCAAATCCTTAATTTATTGACTACAAAAAACAAAAACAAAAAACAAACAAACAAACAAAAAAGAACAAATTTGAAAGGAAGGATTATTATTTTTGTAACCTAAAATATATAAGTACATTTTTTCATTCATTATTTGGACCATATGACCTTAAGGCACCCCTTTTGCGATTTCGACTCGTGGGGACACTTTTCTCATTTATACCGTAAAAATCCGGTTGTTCGTTAGGGGTTAGGGTTTGGGGTTAGGGTTAGGGTTAGGGTTAGTTTAGTTTTATAATTAAAAAAAAAAAAAATGTCCCACGAATCGAGATCGCAAAAGGGGTGCCTTAAGGTCATATGGTCCAATTATCTTTTATTAAATAATTGATAAAAAGTAAACAAACCTTAGCAGATATACAAGCTCTATAATAGATATTGAGTCCTATTTATTCATCGATATAACCCACAAATTATAACACACACACACACACACACACACACACACATACATACATATATATATATGAAAGTACGCAAACAGTTGTTTGATATGGCTATGCCGACAATTTTTGGGAGAATATGTGCGAATTGAAGTCATACCTAATTTAAAAATTAATTAGTTGATAATTAATGAATTAGGCGAATACATCTGTTTAAATGTGAAGCGTAAACAAATCGAGAAAAAGTCAATCTCTGTATGTACATTTCGGCCTATTATGCCTCATCAGCAGAGTTATAGACTCGAACTGCCTGGCTGACAATTCGAATCACACACAAAGCGGATTCGAGTCTATAACTCTGCTGATGAGGCATAATAGGCCGAAATGTACATACAGGGATTGACTTCTTCTCGATTTGTTTACGCTTCACATTTAAACAGATATATTCGCCTAATAAAAAAATGCACACGGACTTTGTGGACACCCTGCACACACACACACACACACACACACACACATATATATATATATATATATATATATATATATATAGTTGTAGAAGAAAGTTTTTCTCCCAAAGGTACACCTAGAGAACTAGAAAGGTTAGGTTGGTACATTTTATATATATTTGTCCGCCTAGGAATTAATCTGGTTTGGAATTATTTAATTAAATACATGCATAAAAACATACTGTGGCCTGAATGTTGTGTCTATGCACAATAAAGATGAGGACAACAGTCCGAAATATAAAAATTATTTATATCAAGCCTTATCTCATAAATACAAACAAATATAAATATAAGATGAAAACAAGCTCCGAAACTACATTTGAATTTATGGGCGAAGATAACTTATTTTAAGATAAATTTAAAAAACACCTGAACAGAGCCCGAGGTTACAATGGCTTGAATGTTGTTTTTATATGCAATAAGATGAGGACAACAGCCCAAAATATCAAAATTATTTATATCAAGCCTCATCTCATAAATACATACAAGTATAACCATACTTTTTTTTTTTGAAACCCAGGAAATAATTTTTAATAGTTTGACTGTTAATCAAACAGGCGTAGAAAATTTTTTGAAGATCTTTTAAAAATGATTTCCCAAGTTGGATCATTACTGTACTCAGATACACAGGGAGCACCTGAGGAAGGCTGGAGGATATAGCGGCCGAAGTGTTGTGTTGATACATATATAATCAAGATGAGGACAACAGCCCGAAAAATTAAAGTTATTCACATCAAGCTTTATTTCAAAAGTAAGACAAATAATAATCGAACGTTAAACCCCCCCCAACCCCAGTTTTTATTCTGTTATAATAGAGATTGTGTGTTCGTCTGTCTATAACCGAAACTATATCACTACTCAAATCAAACCCTCTTTGGTATTTTCAACACATTCTTCATGGTTTTATCTTTATTTAAACCTCAATCATTAATAACATTGTTTTATATTATTAATACTGTTGACCATATCTACATACTGGATATTTACCACGTACACCACGTGTACAAGTTAGGCACAAGGACCTAATAATGTGGAACTGACCCACAAGCCGTGGTGGGTACAAAAAATGCGTTGATCCCATCGGCATTACCCCTCAAGGGGCGCCTCAGGCACTGGGAAATAAACCTAGTCCTGACACTTTAAATCAAGGGGACAGGTGTTGCCTGGGGGGAATGGCCCCCTGGGATGAACGATGTAAACTTGTAAGGTCCAGCGGCCGAAGCTCACTGGACTCCCGGTCGAAACAGAAGTTAGAGGTATTTACCTCTAATCCCACTTATGAGGGCGTGACACAAGGACATTTTTATGTGGGCCCGACCACAAGCCAAAGCTCATGGGTGGTAGGCACAAAAAATGCGTTGATCCCGTCGGCATTCCCTCGTAAGGGAGCGCCTCAGGCACTGGGCAATAAACCCAACGCTACCCCTTTAAATCAAGGGGGCAGGTATATGCCTGGTGGATGAACCCCCGGGATCAACGATGTTAACTTGTAAGGTCCAGTGCCGAAGCCACTGACCCCCCCCCCGGACGAAAACGGAGTTAGATATATTGAATATATCTACATACTAATAACATGCAAATGTATTTATATATACAACAAAATAGCGGTTTATAGTGTAAACGGAAGACTAATTTGCATATTGATATTAAAATTTGGTTTTGATAAATATGTGCTTGGTATTATTGATTTCTAATTGTTTGTTTTATTCAAATAAAAGCAAAAATCTCAGGGATAAAACTTAAAAGAAATTCATTAGCAAGAAGAATTTTTTTTTTATTCATTACTTCCTATTTTAACTAAATAGTTAAATTAGGAAAATGTATCTATGAATGATGGTAGTGTTGGTAAACGATGGAAGAGCTATAGGTACCACCAAAATACATCACATGATCAGTTTAGGCCCTAATGAAGGAAGAAACGTAAATATTTTTAACCTTTTTTAAAAATCTCGCAAAAAAGAAATAACCAACATAAGGAGTTGTTACAAATAAAAACAGTTAATTTAAAGATCAAATTATCTGGGGGAAAATTACTCAGTTATCTTGAAAAATAGTTAAAATAGTCCGTTTTTTTTACAACAGGGTCAATTTCTTTATTGATATTTTTTAGCAGAATTCTGTATTCATGGTTCTTTTACTAAAAAACTCTTGGCATAGAAACTTATAAAAATCTTCTGATATAATTATTCAGACTCTTATCTTTATAGAAAAAAGTAAAAATCATTTTTTGTCGGTTCATTTTTTCGTATTTTATAAAATAAAATAGGTGGGGTAGACCTCGTGAAAAATATATTTCTCCTTAATATATTTTAGGAAAAAACTATTTCAGACATATTTTTATTAAAAGGTAAGTAATTATGGAAATTTTCATAAAAATCGGACCATTAATTGATTTTTCATAGAATTCTAAAAAAAGCCTCTAGTAATAACTTGTTTTTAGCTACGTTAAATTTCAATTGATTTAACGGTGTAAAAATGTAAACATTGTTTTTCGTTTATAATTTTGATTATTTCCGTGAGCTGAAAATTAAAAAAAAAATCATCATGAGTTTGTTTAATATTTCTTCTTTTGGAACGGACAAACATGTTTTAAGATAATATTAATCTTTATGCAAGTTTCATTGTGTTAAATATAAGAGGGGGTAAATTTCACAGGGTAAATTGGTGGTACATAAAGAGCTAGTTTCAAAGTTCTATTTTTCATTATAACCCTCACTGTTTCCAATAATTTTATCTGCATTCTTATTTAGTTTGATAAGTTTTTCTAATCTAATATATTTAATTACATTAAAACTTAAATACTTGCATCCGGAGGGTGCATATATTTGCTAGTGTATATAAAATTCTTTCTTGAAAATTTTAGAAAATAAATTAAAAATAATAAAAATAAAACAAAAAATAAAGAATATAAATGTTAAACAACATTATTGATTGTTTTGAATGTTTAATAAAACTTCTTTTTAAAAAAATTAAGGTGGTCCGAATCCATAAACTTTAACAGAAAATCCCTTTTTTTCAAAAAATAATCTAAGTTAAAATATGGAAGGCTAAAACTGCAATAATTCGCTGTCGCACAAGCAGCTTAAAAAATCTCTTATTGGCGTAGTTACAAAACCCACAGAATTTCGCCGATTTCGAACTCGGGCGCTAAAAATGTCACTTTGGTGTGCTTCCGTAATGATTGATGTCGTCTCTCAACTGTTCTAGAAATTAATATTTATTTATTTATTTTTGTGATTGTTTTAAATATTTGAGAATTAGGTAAAAAGAAAAAAAAACGAAATTTAGGTAATAGACTTATACAGGGATAACGATTTAAAAAAACACACGATGTGTGGACGCCTTTTAATCTATTCTTTAAGGATTAAACGAAATTAGGGACTTTAAGAGCAATAAAGACCTTTAAAATGACGAAAACATAGGGCAATTATTGGAAGTTAATCGTCTGCCCCTTTCATCTTTTTAAACCGGGAAAATCGTAATTTTTTTTCTTTCCATACGAGAAATTAAAAAACAAAAAGCAAATAAAAAAAACCTACACACGCCGGACTTAAGCCAATTTTGATCCACTTAAAATAAAAAGGCAGACAACACTCGTCCATTTAATGTTATTTATTTTTTATTTTTAATTCTTGTACATTTTTTTTATATAGATATTTTTCATCTGCTTAAAAGGAGATGTGTCGGAAGGATTCGCCTCTCATTTTTTTTTCTCTCGTGGAGATAGAAAAAAACGAACAAAACAAAACAACAGTCTTATGTAAATCTGTTATTCAATGATGTTGATGGGTAAATAAGACACCCACCTTCTGTCTTTAAAGACCCTCGGGTCTCGATATATTAAAAAAAGGGGGACGCCCAGAAGATCGGTAATTAACTGGCTTTTTTTTTCAGATAGAAAAAGATTGCATACGGCGGGTCTTTTTATTTTTTACATTATTGAAACACCATACACGATTTATGTTTTTTACTTTTTAAGGATTTATTATTCATTTAACATATTCTCATGAAAAAATAAAAAAGTGTGTTGGGCGTTTCTATCATAATGTAATTCAAATTGTATGTATGTAGGTCTAAACATAGATGAAAAAGATAGATAGAAAAATAGACAGACAGATGGATGGACAGACAGACAGACAGACAGACACACACACACACACACACACACACACACACACACATATATATATATATATATATATATATATATATATATATAGAGAGAGAGAGAGAGAGAGTGATAGAGATAGATAGATAGAAAGTCATATATATATATATATATATATATATATATATATAGATATAGATAGTCATAGATAGATAGATAGATATATATATATATATATATATATATATA
>CM042180.1:45023881-45036381 GCA_023376005.1 Doryteuthis pealeii | reverse complement strand
GATAAGGCTTGATAATTTGTATTATTTGTATTATTCGGACTATTGTCCTCATCTTTATTCTTATCTACACTATTTCTCTGAATTTTTGAGATGAGGCTTGATAATTTGTATTATTTGTATTATTCGGACTATTGTCCTCATCTTTATTCTTATCTACACTATTTCTCTGAATTTTTTGGATGAGGCTTGATAATTTGTATTATTTGTATTATTCGGACTATTGTCCTCATCTTTATTGTTATCTACACAACGTTTCAGCCAATGTGTAAATAATAAAGTTTTCTTTGTCTTATCCACACCGAAATTGCAAATGATTTGTTCAGAAATCAAACCTTCCATGAATAAAGCCAAAATCATATATAAGACCCCCCCCCCCCAAAAAAAAAAACAAACAAAAAAAAAAACAAAAACGAACTAGGCCCGCGGGAATTCCATAGTGGGTGTTATATAAATGAATCGCCAATTAATTCATACACTAAAAAAATACTATTTCTCTGAATTTTTTATATGAGGCTTGATAATTTGTATTATTTGTATTATTTAGACTATTGTCCTCGTCTTTATTGTTATATACACAACGTTACAGCTGATGTAGAGATAAAATGAGGACAACACTTTTTTTCAGCTGGTATATTAGGTCTGAGACCTGTCAGCTGGTCCTTATATTCCAAACATTCATCTTAATTCCACAAAATAGTTATAATCTTTCGACAGATTATCCAACCTTGCATTAAAGGAGTTCAGAGATGAGGCATTCACTACTAATGATGGTAGTTCATTCGGTAATTTATGAGGAAGTGCGTCCCGGTCCCCTGTCACCGATATTGCTGCCCGGTGAATTTTAAAATAACAACCCCAAGCGTCGGCGCCACATCGGTGTTACTTGAAAGAAAACAACCAACTTAGGGCGTTAAATGTATTTTTTTTTGGGGGGGGGGTGTCTCTTTTTGTCTTAATTCTTGTTTATCTATAGAAATTTGTCGTAATTCGTGTTTATTTATCGTAATTTGTCGTAATTCTGGTTTATTTATCGTAATTCTTGTTTATTTATCGTAAAAAAAGAAAATCTTATTATTTAATAGATAGATAGATAGATAGATAGATATGAAGATGGATAGTTTTGAAAAGACTAAGATAGATAGATAGATAAACAATAGGTAACACCTATTTTACCCCGTGAAATTTACCCCCCCCCTTATATTTAACACAATGAAACTTGCAGAAGCTTGGGGTCGTTATTTTAAAATTCACCGGGCAGCAATTTCGGAGGCAGGGAACCGGGACGCACGTCCTCATAAATTACGGTTCATTCCATCACCCTGTTACTAAAATAATTTTGACTTGCATTTGTAATGCAAAATTGTATTGATATTTTGAGCAACATTTAATAGATTAAAGTTCATTGAATAAAATCGAGGGTATATTAATAGATTGATATATATTATTTTTTCTCTGCGTTTTCTCATATATTTTTGGGATTTATACATATACAAGCAGCGGCTACCCGGCGTCGCCTGGGTAGAGGGGGATTTCTTTTAGTTAGTCCCGCAGATCCATTATTACTGAATCTCGAGTTGAATCCTCGTGCGATGCCCCATTTAATTCTCTATGTAAAAAACTGAGATTTGATCCAGCTCCTCTGAAAAGAAATGTTAATGTCTACTATCTAAAATATTAAATGAAAAAAAAAATCCATGTTGTTATAATTTAAATATAATTTTTTTAATTATCTTCACGAATATAAATCAAATCTCTGTTATTTTTGCTCAAAAACCAAACCCTGGTGATATTTAATGTGTATATATATATATTTACTTTGTCGTTAATTGTTTTATTTTCAAAGTTTCCTTCAGACATACACATATACACAACTGCCCTTTATATATGTATAGATAGACGGACATACATACACACAACTGCCCTTTATATATGTATAGATTTCATCTGGACATACATACACACTACTGCCATTTATATATGTATAGATTTCATCTGGACATACATGCACACAACTGCCATTTATATATGTATAGATTTCATCTGGACATACATACACACAACTGCCCTTTATATATGTATAGATAGATTACCCCCGGACATACATACACACAACTGCCCTTTATCTATGTATAGATAGACGGACATACATACACACAACTGCCCTTTATATATGTATAGATAGACGGACATACATACACACAACTGCCCTTTATATATGTATAGATAGACGGACATACATACACACAACTGCCCTTTATATATGTATAGATAGACGGACATACATACACACAACTGCCCTTTATATATGTATAGATAGACGGACATACATACACACAACTGCCCTTATATATGTATAGACATACATACACACAACTGCCCTTTATATATGTATAGATAGACGGACATACATACACACAACTGCCCTTTATATATGTATAGATAGACGGACATACATACACACAGCTGCCCTTTATATACGTATAGATAGACGGACATACATACACACAACTGCCCTTTATATACGTATAGATAGACGGACATACATACACACAACTGCCCTTTATATATGTATAGATAGATGGACATACATACACACAACTGCCCTTTATATACGTATAGATAGATTACCCCCTGACATACATACACACAACTGCCCTTTATATATGTATAGATAGATATACTCGTTTTCTCATATGTTTTGTGGATTTATACATTGTATTTATGTATATTTATTCCTTCTTATCTTTTCAGATCTCACAGCGCGATTGTCATGGGTAAAATGGGAAAGTCTTGGTGTGAGACGAAGACCCTTTCTTGGTCTTTTACCAAATCCACCCAACAATTAAAGCAAACAATGAAAAATGGAAGGAAGAAGAAAAAAAAAGAAGAAAAAGAAAAAAGAAAAAGAAAGAAAAGAAAGAAAAAGAGAGACTTGAAAAAAGAAAGAAAGAAAGAAATTCAAAGATAAAAAAAAATGAATGAAAAAAAAAAAAAAAATGATAAAGAAAAAGAAAGAAAAAAATCGGCTATGTAAATTAATTCGAATTCATTTCAATCAAAAAAAAAAAAAAAAAAAAAATGAGACGAAGATGTTTGACGGAAATGTTTGACGGAAATAGCCGAGTTAAGCCGAAGATTTCGACGGTGTTGTAATTATTCTAACGTTGTATCTTTCCCTTTCTTTCACTGTAAATGTTTTATTCTAAAATTCAAAAGATGTTTATTAACAACTGTTTTTTCTACTAAAGAAAAAAGGAATTTAATATTCGAGACTTTGTTGTCCATTTTATCGTCTTTTCTCGATAAAATGGAACGCTTTTCTCTTTCTTTTGAAAAAACAAAATAACTCAATAACAGAAAAACAATGGATTGTTTGTTTGTGAAATAAAAACAAAAAATAAAATCAAAATTAAAAAAAAACAAAACAGTTTTATCTTTTTTCCTTCATTGGAGGGACGTGATTGACAGGGAACAGTTCAGAGTTCAATTCCTCACATTTCCAACTGTGTGAAAGGCATGCTCACTAGGGTAGATCGATTTTCAACTATCTTTTTTATATCAAAATGATTCAACCGGGGAAAGTTGGATATTAGTATGATGAGTACTGACACCAAAAAGTAGGTTTCTAACTTGCACCCATTTTTGAGCATTTAGTTTTAAATTTCGTCAAATATGAAGTCCATCCCAAATCCTTGTTTTTGATACATTTATATATGAAATTGCTTAAAAATATTATAATTTCAATCCAGAAAAGTTTATCAATTCATTTTTTCAAATAAAATGAATAAAATATATTGAAATTAACATTTAAAGTGAAATTATAATCCCACTCCACCCTAACAGTTCAGACAAGCTGCATTTTATCTCATTAATTGAGATACGTTAGTAATATATTATATTGGCATTTCAGTCTCGGAAGACTATAATAAAGTTTCTGTGTCCCTGAAGCACCTCCCGTGACTGTGAAGTCTGATGCTTGAAAAACATTCTCGACCACAGATGTCGTATGTGAAGGTTGTCCCTGAAGATGTCGATGTGCCGGTGCTTTGTTGCCGATGCTTTCTTCTGGACTTCTTGGCATCATGGTGTTGCGTCAGGGTGACTTCTGGCATGAACAGTCCTCTACAGAGAGCCTGCCTCCACCGAAGGCGGTCCTGAGCCAAATTTTACCAGCTGGAAGGGGCAATACCAAAGCACCTGAGATCATTCTTGCAGACATCTTTGAAACGCAGCTGGGGACGACCAATCTGTCTCTTACCAGACGAAAGCTCTGCGTAAAGGGTATCCTTCGGTATTTACCCATCATCCATTTAGCGGACATGACCCAGCCATCGTAGACAATGTTAGTAATAACTTTGCAAGATATTGTTGAAGCGTTATTTTTTTTTTCTATTATCGACCTACCCGAATGCCCATCCATTTCTTTGGCTGAGACAATCATGTGTTTTCAGAGAGATTTTTAGTTAGATTAAAAATTAGTCACAATTGAGAATCAGACAACCACAGAGTTAAATCGTATATTTTAGGGCTCAGCGAATCCGCCTCTACCACCAATATATAGATGATGATATGAACGTTTTGGTCAAATATAATGGTACCCCTGAAGAGTCTCAGTCATGAATGGTGTGAAACACGGCTGCATTCTCGCACCACAACTATTTGAAATATTATTTGCAGTCGTCTTATATATTGGTATTATATATCTATATATAGTTTGTTTTATTTTAATACACATTTAAAGTTTACATTTCAAATTGTTTTATTTTTTAATCCTTTAATGAATTTGATGATTTTACTTACTTAGGGTACAAACTCGCTGACATTGAATTTTTTACTACCACCCTTCAGGCAATATGTTTCAAAAATCTATTTTTACATCGCCCGGAGGGTGTTTTTTTATTTTGCTAGTTACCCTAATAAAAATAAACGACCATTTTCGCTTGAAAAAAAAAGCTTGAAAAAACCTTGGGTATTGTTAAAATAATATCAATGAGATTAACGTTCGTTACAGATCATCTATTTGTAACGAACGTTAATCTCATTGATATTATTATATATAATATTTTTCTTTTAAACATGTTTCGTTAAACTATACTGACGATTCTTGTCGGACGAGTTTTTGTTCGATCTTTTCTAATTTTCTGGCCATCTTTTTGGTGTCAGGGTGGAACAGTCTACCAAAGTTTTCATTACGAGCGCTTTCGGCAATTCGATTTGCCATCTTCAGGTAGGAAACTGATGGTATAATATATATATATATATATATATATATATATATATATAATATATATAGTATAGTAGTAGAGGAAAAGGTTTAAGGGTCTAATGGTTTCAATCTAAATGATTTCATCAGGACCCTACCCTACGCTTAACTAAGTCGATGTTAAACTGAGATAATTTTCTTTTCGGATAATAACGTTTGACCGTTATATTAGTTAATATTTTTCTCTCAATTATAGCGTTCAACCATTATTGGTGTTGGTGTTGATGTGGCATGTCTTCAGGTCCTTCTTGCACACATCTTTAAAGTGTAGGCGTGGTCTTCCTATCGATCGGGAGTCTTCTACTTAATTCGCCAAACAGTAGGTCTTTGTAATGCGGCCTTTGTCCATCCTTCTGATAAGATCAAGCCAGCTCATGCCCCTCTCGCAGATGATGGCGTACAAGCTGTTCATATTTGCTCGGCCCAGCACTCCTGTGTTGAGTACGTATAAGTAACTATTCTTAGTACAAATCGTATGCAGTTACATGTAATTAAGTATTAGTATATTAGTATGGGCCGGGTTAGCTCAGTCGGTAGAGCGTTCGGCTAGAAACCACAAGGTTCCTAGTTCGATACCGGTCCTCGCCAACTCAGCGTATGAGTAGCACAGGGATCTGTGCGGTAAAGTAAGGAGCTGATGGTAGGCGTGGCACTCCACCTCAGATGATAAAAAAACAATCTCCTTGGTCTAGCGCTATTGAAAAGGGGATAGACTCCCTCGCTGACTGGCTGATACCGACTTTAGGCCGCCCCGACGACTT
This sequence comes from Doryteuthis pealeii, assembly GCA_023376005.1. NCBI lineage: Eukaryota > Metazoa > Mollusca > Cephalopoda > Myopsida > Loliginidae > Doryteuthis > Doryteuthis pealeii. The sequence continues at coordinate 45,030,357 of CM042180.1, read as the reverse complement.
TACTTTTACTTATATTAGTATACTAAACATATTGAAACAGATCTATCTAATCTATAGATTATAATTTTTTATGCGTATTATATACCGGGCATGTCAGACTGAACAGCCCAACGGGGTGGGGGTCCAGTGGCTTCGGCCCTGGATCTTTACAAGTTAATATCCCCCCCCTGGCAATGCCTGCCCCCTTGATTTAAAGGGGCAGGGCTGTGTTTATTGCCCAGCGCCTGAGGCGGCCCCTTGAGGGGGAATGCCGACGGGATCGACGCAATTTTTCACCCGCCACTCTTGAGCTTCGGTTTGTGGACTATCCACTCTACTACATGTCAATTTTCATAAAGACTCCAGAGTTCGAAGAGAAATTTCCCGAGTTCAAGAAGGTTTCCGAGTTCGACAAGAAACACCTGAAGAAGGCCGGAAGAAGGTCGGAAGAAGGCACATCGACAGAAATGTTGTGTATAGCCCGAAGATATCACGCAAATTCGTGAAGCCTTCCATATTTCCAGCACTATAGCTGATATCCCCCACCTCCATACACATATGCACGCACTCACACATATACATACATATTATCACTGTATGCTATTCATGTTCCTGACACTAATATATTATACTACGGACAAGGCATGCAGGCCACTGCTGGAGAAGCAAGGATGAACTCATAAGCGACGTTCTCCTGTGGAAGCCAACACATGGACATGCAAGTGTTGGGCGCCCAGCAAGGACCTACATTGACCAGTTATGTGAAAATGCTGGCTGCTCCGCAGAGGAGCTCCCAGGTACAATGAATGATAGGGAAGGTTGGCAAAAGATTGTCATGGATACCCGTGCTGCATGCGCGACATGATGATTATGATGATGATGTGGTATACATGAACCTTTGATGAGGACAAGAACCCGAAAAATCCCAATTAATTAAGGTGAGTTGGTTGTTTTGTTTTACGGCACATCAACCCCCTACCGGGTGATTTAATGCCGGATCAAGTCATTTTGATAAACAAAGGACTATGTTTTATGCTCTATGTATGAAGATGCTGTTACGGGCTAAGCTTGTTGCAGGTAAAATAAATAATCACATGAAGCTAATTTAATATTTTCCTACGTTTATTCATCTATATTAGTCTGTTCACAGATCTGAAACAATGTACATTGAGCTCTCACCACAGATCATCTGTTCATTATAGAAAGACACCGCATTGAATGTTCCTCAATACGAAGAATATATATATAATATATATATAATTATAATATATATATATATAAAAGTAATTGGTAATTTTCTTGAAGCATTGTTAAGTATGTTATAATATATTAATAATTTGAAAGCAATTACAATGCAAGTAAAAAATAAAAACAAAAGATGTTATTTTTTGTCTTATAGATTTCAAAGTAAAACTTTATCTTCAGAGACGATTTTCGGAATGGACGCGTTTTTTTTTTTTTTTTTGGTCGTTATTTTTTTTTATGTTAAGCACGCGTCTCGTGGTGTTCTTTTTTAAACGTCACGCTCACTTTGCGTGATGAACAATTTTTAGCCGTTAATTCAATTTCAATTTTATTATTCCGCAAAATGTATTATATTCTCAGAAAAATTTTAAAAATTGTTTTTATCTTACATACGCGACACGTGTTTCTGATCTGTTGTCTTCTTCTGGCATTGTCCATGTGTTGGCTTCCACAGGAGAACGTCGCTTATGAGTTCATCCTTGCTTCTCCAGCAGTGTCCTGCATGCCTTGTCCGTAGCATAATGTATTAGTTTCAGGAACATGAATAGCATTGAATTATTATTTTGGCAGAATATGTCCGATATTTGATAGGTTGTGTGTGTTTCTGCAACTTTTCTATTATAATGAATTATGAAGAAGACAACAGATCAGAAACACGTGTCGCGTATGTAAGATAAAAAGAATTTAAAAAAATTTTTTCTGAGAACATAATACATTTTGCGGACCTTCTTCATCTTATATATATATATATATATATATATATATATATTAGTAAAGTAAAATCGTCGGGGTGGCCTAAAGTTGGTATCAACAAGACAGCGAGGGAGTCAATCCCCTTTTTCCCTAGCGCTAGACCAAAGAGATTGTTTAGGCATCTGAGGTGGAGCGCCACACCTACCATCAGCTCCTTACTTTACCGCACAGATCCTTGTGCTACTCATACGCTGAGTTGGCGAGGGCCGATATCGAACCAGGAACCTTGTAGTTTCTAGTCGAATAAAAGATTGAATGTAAGATTTAATGAAATCCGGGAAAATATGGTGATAGGATCCATGAAAATTGGGTATGCTTTTTGGGATGACCTTTTTCGTTTTTGGTCTTTTCTGTTTTTGGTGGAATGAGCTGTGATTAATGGTTTTCTGTATTGCCGTATTTTCTTATGGTTATCCATTTCGGTGGTGTAAAATAGATTTGATTCTACTGTCACGTGTTTCGGCCAGAAGTTTATCGATGCACATATACACTCTATCTATTATCATTTTATATACAAAATAAAATAATAATAATAATAGAAAACTATATATATATATATATTATATATATATATACCTGTATTGTGGGATTGTTACTGTTTCAGCTTTTACTGGAACGGTGTGTCAAAATGCAGTATTATTGGAAGAGTGCTCAATATAAAAATAGAGCTGTTATATAATATAATAAAATAAATATATAAAGGTTTTACATATCTATTTATTTGATGACAAAGGAACAGTCACAACCGTTCGGTTTCATATCAGGTTAAAATGGCCGAGCAGGACGATCATTTGGTAAGTAATAAGTTCTTTTGTATTATTTGGATTTTTCGGACTATTGTCCTCATCTTTATTGTTATATACACAACGTTTTAGCCGATGGACAAATAGCGCAATGGATATAAGGGTCGTGTTAATACAGTTTAAGTGATAATCATCTGTAGGTTGCAGGTTCAATTCTAGTCAAGGGTGATAATAACATAGAATACCCAACATAGCTTAACACTTGTACCTGGTTATGGTTAACAGAATGAGAACAATCTACTCCAATGGATTAAATAAAGGGTTTGATTTGAAGATCCAAATAAGGGTTGAGTTAATACAGTTCGAAGTGACAATCATCTGTGGGCTGCAGGTTCAATCCTGACTACAGGCGGAAATAACAGAATACTTAACATAGCTTAACACTTGTACCCGGTCATTGTTAACAGAATGAGAACAGTGGATTGAATAAAGGGTTCGGTTTGAAGTTCCGTGAAGACTCCAGATTACGACATTAAGGTTCTCGAGTTCGACGAGAAGGTTCCCGGGTTCGAAGGGAAGGTTCCCGAATTCGGAAAGTTCTCGAGTTCAACACGAAACACCCGAAGAAGGTCGGAGGGCACATCGGCCGAAATGTTGTGTAGATAACAATAAAGATGAGGACAATATTCCGGAAAAAAACAAATGATACAAATTATCAAGCCTCATCTCAAAGATTAAGATAATTGTAAGTTATTTTCCACTGCAAAGTTCTGACTCTCCACGTCTTGAAAACTGTATCACGGGATCTATTTATAATAGGGACATCCAAACTATTTATAATAGGGGCATCCAAACTTTTTGAAAAGAGGTCAAAATTCGATAAAATGAAGATGTCAATCACTCTCCCCACCCCTGTGTTTTTCCATTAACCGTTATTTTAAAATCTACGCTACTGTACATAATTAACAATCTACCCACCAATTACGTAACAATCCCCAGCACGGCATTCATGAATATTCATGCCTCTCTCGGCAACCGTCTCTATCTGTGATAGCACTTGGCAGGTCTTCCACACGGCATCCAGTATCTATGTAAGTTTGTTTTGGGGGTTTAGTGTTTGTGTTTGGACTCTGTAGCTGATTTTTAAATAAATAAATAAAATAAATAATCAAAACAAAACACTATGCCTTTTGTAATTTAAATATTTGATTTATAATATTTAATCTATTTGAAATTTGAAAAGAAAATACTCATAATAAAGAGTTTTCTTAAATTTTGCATCAATCCTAATATATAATTATTATATAATATTTTAATATATAATTAATATATAATATTTAATCTATTTAAAATTGAAAAAATAAAAAAGTACTCATAAAAGATATTTTCTTAAATTTTCCCATCAATCCTAATACATAATTTAAGATAATCTTTTATTTACTTATTTAATGGTCCATATATTTAATTTAATAGATTTTATTTACAACTGAAAAAAAATAAAGAATAAGAAATAAATTAGAGAACAAAGGAGAAAAAAACAACAACAAAAAAAAAGGAAAAAGTAAAGAAAAAACAAAACAAAACAAAAGTTAAGTATATAAATTGTTCTATTGACGGTTTTTATTTTGAATTTGACATGGCTACAATCTTGCAACATTGACCGGATGACAAACAGACAATATTGGATACAGGGTTCAAGCATTCGTTCTCAACAGACATTCAAAAAAAAGTTAATCAGTGTGGAGGGCTTATCAACAGATAACCTCTGGCTATCATAAAAGGACCATTGATTTCTAATGAATATATCTGGAATAGCATCATTCTTTCTTCAAAAGTGTCTAGTTTTTTTTTTTGTTGTTTTTTTTTTATTGGATATATAATATATATATATATTATATGTATGTATGTCCATCTCTCTGTCTGTCTATCTCTTTCTCTTCTCATATATATATGCAATAATATATAGTGTGAGTGTGCCATGTCTGTGTGTGCATGGAGATATATATATATTGTGTGTGGTGTAGATGTGTGCATGGAGTATTTATAATGTGTGTGTGTGTGTGTAGATGTGTGCATGGAGATATATATAGTGAGTGTGCATGTCTGTGAGTGCATGGATCTCTCTCTCTCTATATATATATATGTGTGTGTAGGTGTGTGCATGGAGATATATATATATGTGTGTGTGTGTATGTCAATGTCTGCATGGATATATATATTTATGTGCATGTGCATGTCTGTACATGGATATATATATATATTTAAATGTGTGTGTGTTTGTGTGTGTGTGTGTGTGTGTGTGTGTGTGTGTGGAGTCTTTATGAAAATTGACATGTAGTAGAGTGGATAGTCCACAAACCGAAGCTCAATTTGAGTGCTTGGTTTTGTTTTTAGTCATGGTTATCTTTCGGTAGCTGTGTTTGTTAACTCATCAATAGACTCCACCCTAACAAACGAGTAGCAGTAGTTAACTGACTGAAGTCTTGGTCAAAACAGGGTTAAAATATGTCAATCACCCCTCTCGTGTTTTCCACTAACCGTTATTTTTAAATCTACGCTACTGTACATGAATAACAGGCTACCCATCAATTATATAACAGCAGTATTTGGATGTTTCACCGCGTGAGAATACCGGTGCTGTAAGCTTGTGTTCATATCCTACCCTAGTGATCAGGTTGGGTATTAGCGCTAGACCAGGAAGATTGTTTTTTGCCACACCTACCATCAGCTCCATAGTTACCGCACATATAGTGGTGACCGTTATCGAACCAGGAACCTTGCGATTCCAAGACGGATGCTCTACCGACTAAGCTAAACCAACCCATGTATATATATATATATAATATATATCATATATATATATATATATAATGAATAGTGAATGAAAAAATGAGAAAAGTATTTGCATGGAAAGGTGCTCAATGCTAATAAAGCAGGAGCAGAATTTATAATTAATGGTGATATTATGGGTTTCACACTCATAACTTAAAGTTTCATGGTAATCCAATCATCAGATGAGAAGTGGTTGAGAAAAACCAGTCGTGAAATGGTTGAGATCTCAACCATTTCACGACTGGTTTTTGACATCTCAACCACTTCTCATCTGATGATTGGATTACGATGAAACTTTAATTATGTGTGAAAACCATAATATCACCATTAATTAATATATATTATATATATATATATTGAGAGGATATATAATTATATATATATATATATATATATATATAGTAAATAAAGTCGTCGGGCGGCCTATGTCGGTACCAGAGCCAGTCAGCGAGGGAGTCCTATCACCTTTTTTCACTAGCGTTTAGACCAAGGAGAATTGTTTTGCGTTTGAGGTGGAGCGCCACACTACCATCAGCTCCTTACTTTACCGCACAGATCCCTCTTCTACTCATACGCTGAGTTGGCGAGGCCGGTATCGAACCAAGAACCTTGCGGTTTCTAACCGAACGCTCTAGCGACTGAGCTAACCCGGCCCCTTATATTATATTATTATATATATATATATAATATAATAATATATATATATGTGTGTTGTGTGTGTGTGTTGTGTGTGTGGTGGGAATGCGACATTAACACAGGAACACGTGGAGGTAGATGCAAAGAACGAGCGGTCTGGCACCCGAGAAGGGTAGGTGGAGAGGAGAGTACCTCAATAGCAAAGAAAGCCAGAAGAGAGGGAGAAAAGACAGACAGCCCCGAGAAAGGCATCACAGTTGTGGTTGCAGCCAATGCCCACAAGTCCAC
>CM042180.1:45022146-45023781 GCA_023376005.1 Doryteuthis pealeii | reverse complement strand
CAGGTACAAGTAATAAGTACTCGAGTTTTCACAGTAAGGAGTTTTCCAGGATTAAATCTCACTGGATTAATCAAGATATTGATTAATTGCAGTCGATTACACACGTGTGTCTTTCGCGATAAATGGTTTATCGCGAAAGAGACACATGTGTAATCGACTGCAATTAATCAATATCTTGATTAATTCAGTGGATTTAACCCTGTAGATCCTTATGATGAAACTCGAGTAGGTTATTACGTGTACCTATATTACAAATATATATTATATATATAATATAATATATATATTTATATATTATATATAATGGTTGGCATCCGTCTGTCTACTAAAGACATGGCGTAGTGTCCACTTTTTTATCTACAACTGCGTGAGTGGCTGAACAGACCAATTTTTGAATGGCAATCTCTGGTGCAGTGACTGCAAACAAAGAGTGATGCTTGCTGGAGTTGTTGTTGTCTCTCCTTCCTTTTGGCTCTCTTTTCCGTGGCGGCTTCTTTCCTCTCTTTTTCAATCCTTTTCGTTCCTTGTCTGACGAGGAGACGCCAGGTCGCACGGTCATTTGTACAAGCCTCCCATGTGTTGGTGTTGATGTGGCATGTCTTCATGTCCCTCTTGCAGACATCTTTAAAGCGCAGGCGTGGTCTCCCTACCGGTCGGGTACCCTCTACTAATTCACCATACAGTAGGTCTTTGGGGATGCGGCCTTTGTCCATCCTCCTGACATGGCCAACCCGGTACAGGCGTCTCTCGCAGATAATGGCGGGCATGCTGTTCATATTTGCTCGTTCCAGCTCGTCTGTGTTGGGCACTTTGTCCTGTCAGTGTATACTTAGAATGCGTCGTAGGCATTTTTTTTCATAGTCAACCGACTGATCCCGTAAAAATACCATTCCCCACATACTAAGCCCACCCCTACTTTTTCTCATTCCTCTATACCACACACCAAAACCCTACCTTCTGCTCTACCTTACCCAATTACCTTTTCACTATAAAAGCAGAATGTACAAGCATTCATGTCAATAACATTTTGAAAAAAGGTTCAGCAAATAATGAGGCGAAATATCAATTGAATTTAGTTGCTGTATTGTTATATCCACATTTTCCCTCTAGTTCCAATCGCATACATAAGTTAGGAAGCGCGTGCTGCGATGGTTAAAGTCATGGGAAATGGACTCGTCGCCCCGAGTTCAAATCCTGGATGTGATAATTGCATTTCACTTTGCACCCATACCCTTGGGAAAGGTATGAATCCTACTTTCCCTCCAGCTATGGATAAATAGTAGGGCAGACTGGGCTCTTTAACCTTGGTTAGGCAACCAGTCTAGGAGAAGGAAAACTCTGAATTCAAACCTGTTGAACTCCGCTTAAGAAAGTGACCTTGTGTCACATCCTGCTCGTGCGGAGGGGTTGGTAAATATATACATAAGTCATATATATATGTATATTTTTGTTCGAAATATGTACACTATTTATAGTATTTTCAGACTAGTTCATTGTGTCAGTATGTGTGTGTGGGGGGGGGGGGTCAGTCGACAACAAAAGACCTGTTAAAAAGAAAAAAAATTGAGTATCCCCAAAGAACGAATAAAATAAAATAAAACAAAATATCTTTAGCATAAAATAACCCAACAATCC
>CM042180.1:44999646-45014646 GCA_023376005.1 Doryteuthis pealeii | reverse complement strand
ATTGCGAGGTGGAATGATACACAGAAGAATGGTGTGACTAATACATTTATTACGCACCAGCATCCGGTGAACGGATACATACAAACACAGAACAAATAAGTACAAACAATTAACAAGTGAAAACTTACACTAAATAGCGACCGGGGAATACGTTTTACCATTACGCCTGTCTGTCTATATTCCAGAATGCTATTACCACGGAGATTTGGAAAGCATCTTATTTTGAGGGCACAAAAAGAAAAGAGATTGTTCTATAGCTTCCCTACTCATGTGTTGATAAACAAAAAAGAAATAACCTGTCAACTGGTGGATTTTGCAGTTCGTAACTTCACATAAAACAAAATACTTTAATAAAATTTGAGTTACAAACTTTGAGAGCGATACTAATAACTGCAGACACTTAATAATAATAATAATAATAATAACAGAATAGTAAATGTAGACTTTGCGGTAATAGAGATGAGACTGTTAACCATATACTCTGCGAATGTAGCAAACTAGCACAACGAGAATACAAAACTAGACACGACTGGGTTGGGAAGTTGATCCACTGGGAATTATGCAAAAATTAAATTTTGACCATACAACAAAATGGTATATGCATAAACCAGAATCTGTTCTTGAGAACGAAACGCACAAAATTCTCTGGTACTTTGAAATTAAAACGGATCACCTTATCCCAGCAAGAAGGCCAGACCTAGTGTTGATAAACAAAAAAGAAAGAACTTGTCAACTGGTGGATTTTGCAGTTCCAGCGATCACAGGGTGAAGCTAAAGGAAAATGAAAAAATGGACAAATATCTAGACCTTGCCAGAGAACTGAAAAAGTTATGGAATATGAAAGTCAAAGTGATACCAATTGTAGTTGGTGCGCTTGGAACAGTCCCAAAATGATTGGAAAAGGGTCTGGAAAGTTTGGAAATCAGAGGAAGGATTGAAACCATTCAGAACACTGCACTGCTGCAATCTGCCAGAATACTCAGAAGAGTCCTGGAGACCTGAGGAGACTTGCTGTCACTCAGACTCCAGTGAAAGACCATCAGCTAATGCTGATGTGAAAACTCAAAAGGAGTAAAATAATAATAATAATAATAATAATAATAATAATAATAATAATAATAATAATAATAGTAAAATAAAAGAAACTTCTTTAGATATACACAAATATATTTTTCTTTATTCTAACAATTCGGTTTGTTAACGACGTTATTGATGTACGGAAATATAAGTTCTCTATTCGTCTTTGGTAAAATGGCACTAATTGGGCTGGGTGGGGTTTTCGGTGTCGAAGACTCTCAGAATTACGACTTGTCATTTATTGCTTTATAAGGAAACAAAGACGACCTCAAACAATCCCTTCCCACCCAAACCCCTCAAACCCAGAAAAATTATTGTCCAATTTGGTTTCCTTCATAATCAGGGACGGCGGTGTGTCATTTAGTGTATCTTCATCCCTGCCAAACGATGTCAAATTACGCCAACTGTCTTCCTTGGGGGCAGGGACAGAGGGGGGGGTAATTCATTTGTTGATTGAGAAATTGATTATAGGGTATTTTGGTTTTCGGTTCTCTGAAAAACATCTTATTGTATTGGAAGAGAATCAAATTATAGTCGCCTGGAACCGTCAGGGTCAGATTGTGTCTAAACTTCTCCGGTGGCGACTGAAAACTGTTTTTTGTTTGGGAGGAGGGGTACGTTTAAGGCAAACTGGGACAAGTTGGTGAGGAAATATCACCAGAAATTGAATATATATATATATATATATATATATATATATATATATATGTGTGTGTGTGTGTGTGTGTATATGTGTATATATATATATATGTCTATATATACATTATATAATATATTTGTATATGATATACATATGTATATTATATATATCTCTCTGTATATAGATATATATATATATATACATTTAGGGGCCGGGTTAGCTCAGTTGGTAGAGCGTTCGCTAGAAACCCAACGGTTCCTAGTTCGATACGGTCCCCGCCCAACTCAGCGTATGAGTAGCACCGGGATCTGTGCGGTAAAGTAAGGAGCTGATGGTAGGTTGGCGCTCCNTGTTGTGCATAAAAGAGCCCGAGTTTTTTGAAGCTGTATTACCAAAGATAAAATGAAAACAATGAATGGGAACGTTTCATTTTTCCAGAATACAAGGTTTGTCATGAAAGTGCTGAGTTTTTGAAGCTTGTATTTACCAAGATAGAAATGAACAATGAATGGAACGTTTTTTTTCAGAATACAAGGTGTGTCATAAAAGAGCCGAGTTTGAAGCTGTATTTACCAAGATAGAAATGAACAATGAATCGAACGTTATTTTTTTTTCAGATTATAAGGCGTCAGAAGGACGAAATATTTCTCTCATACTTGGACTTGTTTGAGTCATTATTTTTGTTCACTTTTCCTTTTACCTCACATCATACTGTCGGATTTTACTCCAACACTCCTATCTTCATATTAATATATATATATATATATATATATATATATATATATATATATATATATATGATTTAAGGAATCGTGGACATGGAGTCAATATCTGGTTACTGAAAGTTTCTCGCCTATGTGATCTTAAGACCAAAATCTTGTCTGAAAATCGCATAGGTGAGAAACTGTCAGTAACCAGGTGTCATTTAATGCATGTCTACGCTTCTTTAACTCACACATAAATGCTCTATCAATGATATTGAGCACTGTCAACTTAGAAATATATTATCTCCAATATATATATATATATATATATATATGTGTGTGTGTGTGTGTGTGTGTGTGTGCGTGTGCGTGCGTGCATGTATGTATGTGATGAAACCTTTTTGGGGTTGTATTAGAAGCATGGAAAAGAAGCACTAGATCATCTGCGTAGTTCTTGGGAAAGGTAAAAACACTAGCTATGGATTAGATAGTACTACCGTTTTTTTCTAAATGAATGGCTTTGGCATTAGATATCCCACAAAAGTTGATTTATCATTAAACAAAAAATCTTAAGCTAACTTTCATTTTTAGTTTATTTTATGCCTGTTTTTTCTGTTTTGTTTTTTGGCTTTTTTTTTTGGGGGGGGGGCGGATATTTAGGGGGATGTTGTTTTTTAATGTGGCTATATTGTTGTCAAGAGTGGATTACGAAAGCAAAGTTCTATATGAACATCTCCAGTTTCAATCTGGTCTGTGGGGAGACATTGTCTGTCATGGTGGGGACGGGGGAAGAAGAAGAAGAAGAAGAAAGAAGAAGAAGAAGAAGAAGAATGAAAGAAGAAAAAGAAGAAGAAAGAAAGAAGGAAAAGAAGAAGAAAGAAAGAAAGAAGGAGGAGGAGAACAAAAAGAAAGAAAGAAGGAAAAGAAGAAAGATCGAAGGAAAAGAAAATAAGAAGAAGAAGAAGAAAGAAAGAAGAAGAAGAAGAAGAAGAAGAAGAAGAAGAAGAAAGAAAGAAAAGAAGAAGAAGAAGAATGAAAGAAGGAAAAGAAGAAGAAGAAAGAAAGAACGAAAAGAAGAAGAAATAAGAAGAAAGAAAGAAAGAAAGTAAGAAGAAGAAGAAGAAGAAGAAGAAGAAGAAGAAAGAAAGAAAGAAAGAAAGAAAGAAAGAAAGACAGAAAAAAGAAAAAGAAGTAGAAGAAAAAGAAGTAGAAGAAAAAAGACAGAAAAAAGAAAAAGAAAGAAGAAAAGAATGGAAGAAAGAAGAACTTTCTTCTTCTTTCTTCCATTCATTTATTCTTTCTTTGACAAGAAGAAATAGAAAGAATAAATGACAGAAGAAGAATAAAAGAAAGAAAAAAAGAAAGAAAGAAAGTCAGAAAAAAGAAAGAAAGAAGAAGAGAAAGAAGAAAAAGAAGAAGAGAAAGAAGAAAGAAAGAAAGAAAGAAAAAAGGAGAGAAAGAAGCAGAAAAAGAAGAAGAGAAAGAAAGAAGGAAAGATAAAAAAGAAAGAAGAAGAAGAAGAAGAAGAAGAAGAAGAAGAAGAAGAAGAAGAAGAAGAAGAAGAAAGAAAGAAGGAAAGAAAGAAGAAGAAGAAGAAGAAGAAGAAGAAAGAAAGGAAGAAGAAGAAAGAAAGAAGGAAAGAAAGGAAGAAGAAGAAGAAGAAGAAGAAGAAGAAGAATGAAAGAAAGAAAGAAAGTAAGAAAGAAAGAAAGAAGGAGAAGAAGAAGAAGAAAAAAAGAAGAGATTGAAAGAAAGAAAGAAAGTAAAAGAAGAAGAGAAAGAAGAAGAAAAAGAAGAAGAAGAAAGAAAGAAAGAAAGAAACTGATAGTCATAATTGGTGTAATAACAGTCATTGGAGACATCACCGCGTAGATTCCACGAAGAATGGTAAAAATCCTTCTGGCAAAACAGATTCCAAGAACGAAATTAATAGTTTTTCCTCTGTTAGGCGTATTTCTTCATCAAAAGTAGGAATTATTGGAACCGTCTGTGACAGAATAATGTTGGTCGGGCTAATTTGATCGAGACAAAAAAAATGTGGCCAGTAATCTGTGTCTGTTCTGCAGTTTGTCTTTTGCCTCTCCCCCCGGGGGGCATATTTTGCGAAGGAAATGGGTACTGATATTCTTTGAGATTGAATTGTATGCGACAAACGACTGGAGAGAAAAAAAAGGAACACTCCGCAAGAATTTCCACCCAGTGACTCGAAAATGTTAAAGATTTGTATTATTTAGATTTTTCGGGCTGCTGTCCTCATCGTTAATGTTATATACACAATGTTTCGACAGAATGTGCGCTCCGGCATTCTACACGTGTCGAACTTGGTTTGTTTTTTTACGGCATATAAACCTCAGTGGGTCATTTAATGCCGATAAAGTTTTGAAATAAATTCATTTTTAACAGATACTCATTTTTTATAAACACATTTTTGTATTTAACCCATAGATGAGACCCTAACAGGTACTACCACTCCGAGTCAGAGTGGACCAGGGAGCAATGGTGAAATAAAGGGGTGCTCCACATTCCGCAAACCTCCAGAACTGGAACCTCACCATCAGATAGTGTTTAAAGGTTGGGGCTTGCCATAAATGATATAGTGTTTGGGCAATCATATAGGTACTGGGGTTTGTTGGAATTTCACATGGCGTTAATACCCTTGGGAAAGGTATGAATTCTCCCTCCAGGTATGGGTAAATAGCAGGGCAGACTGGACTCTTTAACCATGGCTAGGTAACCAGTCTAGGAGAAGGAAAACTCTGAATTCAAACCTGTTAAACTCCGCTTAAGAAATTGACCTTGTGTCGCATCCTGCTCGTGCGGAGGGGTTGGTAAATGTATATAGGTACTGGGATTTGACATGACCAGCCGATTGATCGGGGGGGCTCTCCAATCGACCGTCTAACCTAAGTAAGGGCCAAAGTGGAGTGTTGCATGTCATGGACTGCTCATCCATAAGGATTCTGTCCTTAAGCATCACGGGTTGCCACCCAGGGCCAACAGGTGGCCTTATTGTTTTTTTTTTACTCATTTGCAGAGATGCACTCGGGGTATTTTAAAGCCCCAAACGACAGGGCTATCGACCTCGTGACGAGCAGAACGAATTAAACTCGTAAATCAAGGTAGCACTGGGAGAGTTGAAACGGATTAATGGTATTTCAACTTATTCCAATGGGGAAAATTGATTCGATATACGAGGAAATTTAGTGACGAACAGAACGAATTAAACTCGTAAATCAAGGCAGCACTGGGAAAGTTTAACCGGATTAATGGTATTTCAGCTTATTCCAATGGGGAAAATTGATTTGATATACGAGGAAATTGAGTTAAGAGGGGAACGAATTAAACTCGTAAATCAAGGTAGCATTGGGAGAGTTGAAACGGATTAATGGTATTTCAGCTTATTCCAATGGGGAAAATTGATTTGATATACGAGGAAATTTAGTTACGAGTTGAACGAATTAAACTCGTAAGTCAAGGTAGCATTTTGTACGTATTTTCTCTTCGGTTGGTCTCTTACCTTCTGGAACAGATTAAAACCATTTCAGTTTATTTCAATGGTAAAAATTAATTTGATATACGAGGAAACTGAGTTAAGAGGGGAACAAATTAAACTCGTAAGTCAGTGTAGCATTTTGTACGTATTTTCTCTTCGGTTGGTCTCTTACTCTCTGGAACGGATTAATGCCATTTCAGTTTATTTCAATGGTAAAAATTGATTTGATATACGTGGAAATTGATTAATGAACGGTATGAATAAAACTTGTTAGTCAAGGTAGTTATTTATTTTTTTAAATGATATCAAATGTAAAATTTCATTTTTGAATAATTGAAAAAAAAAAATAATGTCGTTCTTAAAAATAATATTTTAAGATCCTGGGGGTTTTTTTTCTAATAAAATTTTTTTGGAAATTTTTATTTTTTGCTATTTTTTCATTTTTATTATTTTTTGTTAATTTTGTGTTTCTTTCTTTCTTTCTTTTTTGGTTCTTGGCGTCTGCTAGTTTAAGATTAAACAGATATATCAACACTCACTTGTCACTCGTTACTCGTCACAATTAAAAAAAACGTTACGAAAGATTAGGACGTTTTTGAGGTTTAGAACGGATTAATGTCATTTCACTTTATTTCAATGGGAAAAATTGATTTGATATACGAGGAAATTTAGTGACGAGCAGAACGAATTAAACTTGTAAGTCAAGGTAGCACTAAGAGAGTGAAACGGATTAATGGTATTTCAGCTTATTCCAATGGGGGAAAATTGATTTGATATACGAGGAAATTTAGTGACGAGCAGAACGAATTAAACTTGTAAGTCAAGGTAGCACTAAGAGAGGTGAAACGGATTAATGGTATTTCAGTTTATTTCAATGGGGAAAATTGATTCGATATACGAGAAAATTTAGTGACGAGCAGAACGAATTTAACTCGTAAGTCAAGGTAGCACTGGAAGAGTTGAAACGGATTAATGGTATTTCAGCTTATTCCAATGGGGAAAATTGATTCGATATACGAGGAAATTTAGTGGCGAGCAGAACGAATTAAACTCGTAAGTCAAGGTAGCACTGGGAGAATTGAAACGGATTAATGGTATTTCAGCTTATTCCAATGGGGAAAATTGATTCGATATACGAGGAAATTTAGTGGCGAGCAGAACGAATTAAACTCGTAAGTCAAGGTAGCACTTGGAGAGTTGAAACGGATTAATGGTATTTCAGCTTATTCCAATGGGGAAAATTGATTCGATATACGAGGAAATTTAGTGACGAGGGAACGAATTAAACTTGTAAGTCAAGGTAGCACTAAGAGAGGTGAGACGGATTAATGGTATTTCAGCTTATTCCAATGGGGAAAATTGATTCTATATACGAGAAAATTTACACTACAGGGGTCAGACGGGCTCCTGGTCCCTCGTGTGGGACAGCTGTATAGAAATTGATACCATGTTAGAAGATAGAATAATTTAACCGTACCCTCTCTCTCTCTTTCTCTCTGTACTCTCTCTCTCTCTCTCTCTCTCTCTCTCTTGAGGAAGAGTCCACGAGCCTGGGAATAAATACTTGTGACTAGACAACTGCGTACGTTGTTTCTCTACTAACGACGACTACTACTAACACTTGAGTTGGCCCATACTACATATATCGTTCCGGAGTTTGCCACAAATACACTTTGGTACTGTGACCATACCGTTATACTACAATTCTGCGAGGATACAACTTGTGATTCAGTAATGTTTGGTAAAGAAGAACAGTTTTCTCGTTTATTCCTAACAGTTTTCTGTCCGTGTTTTTGCAATAAATGTTTTATTTTTCTTGCACTCGTTATTTTACAATACTAAATATATTTTATTTATTTATTTGGCGAACCTGAGCAACTGGAACCCCCCATCTAAAATTTTTGTTTTTAATTTTTTTTTTTTTTTTTTTTCAATGTATTATTATCGATTGCACACCAATCTATCAGATTGTAAAAAAAAATTCTAAAAAGTTCTTTATTTTTTGTGTTATCAGGGGTGCTCATTTCCCCGTATAAGTTTATAGTAAATCGAACCCCCATATCAGAACCGAACCTTCAATGGATTATTATCGATTACACCAATCTATCAGATTTTTTTTTTTAATTCTAAAAAGTTCTTTATTTTTCGAGTTTTCATTTTTGTCCCCGCTCTACTCAGGCGACGCCGGGTTGACACTTCTAGTTATATATAGACATAACCATATATGGGTGCGCGATCTTTGCTTTTTTCATATTTTGTTTTGAAAGTGACGTCATTACTGTCGACATTTTAAGTTGAACAAGGATTTAATTCCGTTTGTCTTTAAATGATAAAAGATCTCATTTACTTTAGCATTAATTTGCAATTAAGTTATAAAGTAACCCCTCTCTCACTAATCATCTACCTATCAGTTTCACCCCCTCTATTATATTTTAGTATATCTGTGAGAGCAATTTGGAGAGTCACTCTCTCAAAGCCAGTATTAATAATTTGGGTAATGTCATGTAAGCAGTGACATAGTTTCCGTTACAGAGAAATAGAGACCGAATCTCCATTAGTGATAGATAGATATAAACCATATATATATTTACCAACCCCTCCGCACGAGCAGGATGCGACACAAGGTCAATTTCTTAAGCGGAGTTAACAGGTTTGAATTCAGAGTTTTCCTTCTCCTAGAGTGGTTGCCTAACTAAGGTTAAAGAGCCCAGTCTGCCTACTATTTATCCATAGCTGGAAGAGAGTAGGATTCATACCTTTCCAGGGTATTAGCACTAAGTAAAATGCAATTGCCACGTCCAGGATTTGAACTCGGGGCGACGTGTCCATTTCCCATGACTTTAACCATTACACCACGCGCTTCCTAAATATAAACCATATATGGGTGCGTCATTAATGCCGACATTTTAAGTTCAACAAGGATTTAATTCTGTTTGTCTTTAAATGATAAAATATCTCATTTACTGTTAATTATTTTGTCAGAAGCTTTTCTTTATTTTTTTAAATTTTAATTTTAATTATAATTTTTTTTTTTTTTTTTTTTATTTTTTTTTTTTTTTTTTTTGACTAAGTGACAATTAAAGCCACTCCTGTTTGTCTCTCAAAATGAAGAATTCTTTTGTCAATTGGTCTTCAGTTCTAACAGAAAGGATAATTACTCTCTCGGTCATGTGGAACGCGACTGTCTGTAATTAGAGGACTTAATGCCAACAACCAAGTGCACCAACTACAATTGGTATCACTTTCACTTTCATATTACATAGCTTTTTCAGTTCTCTGGCAAGGTCCAGGTTTTTATCCATTTTTTCATTTTCCTTCATCTTTACCCTGTGATCTGCTGGAACTTCAAAATCCACCAGTTGACACGTTCTTTCTTTTTTGTTAATCAGCACTAGGTCTGGTCTGGTCTTCTTGCTGGGATAAGGTGATCCGTTTTTATTTCAGAGTCCCAGAGAATTTTATGCGTTTCGTTGTCAATAACAGATTCTGGTTTATGCATATAATTTATTTTTAGAATTATCTGCGCTATTGTCCCCATCTTCATTGTTATTTGTACAACGTTTCGGCCGATATATCCTCCGGCCTTCTTCAGGTATTTCTTTTCGAACTCGGGAACTTTCTTGTCGTATTCATGAGCCATCACGTAACTTTGAACCTAACCCTTTATTTATTCCACGGGGGTATCCTGTTCTCATTCCGCTAACCATAGCTGGGGTAGGAGTTGTGTTAATTAATTATTTTTTTCTAACTGCTTTCACTCAGGATTGAACAGAGATAACTGTCACTTAGAACCGTCTAAACCTAACTGCCTAATCCACTCGGCCATGTGTCCAATTGGACAATTGAGTGTGAATTTTTGGGAACTTATAAACCTAATGTCTTGATTTGGCTGGAATATCTACCTATTTTACTTATGTATGATTTTTTTTACCTAGACTCATATTGTTTTTTGGGGGGGTTTTTTATTTATTTTAATTTTTAATTATTTGTTGTTTTTTGTTGTTTTTTTTGTTTGTTTGTTTTTTGTTTTTTTTTTACTAAGTGACAATTAAAGACACTCCTGATTGTATCTCCAAAATGAAGAATTCTTTTGTCAATTTGTCTTCAGTTCTAGCAGAAAGGATAATTACTCTCTCGGCCATGTGGAACGCGACTGTCTGTAATTAGGGACTTAATGCCAACAACCATTTCACTGTGACAAGATCTTTACGCTCCAGAAATGAAACAAAAAAAGATAATTATTGGTCTTCAATAATACATAAAACAAACAACAATCGATTTTTATTACTTATCTACGCTTCGATTTTTTATCTCTGATGTAGAATCATCTGATTTGATAAACTTCAGTTCACACGGGGTGGGGGTCCGGTGGCTTCGGCCCTGGATCTTTACAAGTTAATAGCGTCGATCCCAGGGGGCTACCCCCCCCCACCAGGCAATACCTGCCCCCTTGACTTAAAGGGCAAGGCTGGGTTTATTGCCCAGCGTCTGAGGCGCCCCCTTGAGGGGAATGCCGAAGGGATCGACGCAATTTTTGTTCTTTCCACCCATGAGCTTTGGCTTGTGGGTGGGCCCACGTTAAAACGAGACCTTGTGCCCAGCCCATACAAGTGGGGTATGAGGCAAATACCTGTTTGGTCAACAGTATTAATAATGTAAAACAATTCTTATTAATAATTGAGGTTTAAATCAAATCAAATCATAGAGAATATGATGTAAATAACTAAGGGAATTATGACTTGAGTAATAACATAGTTTCGGTTACAGACAGACAGACACACAATCTCCATTATTATTATTATTATTATTATTATTATTATTATTATTATTATTATTATTATTTGTTCTTGTTCTGGTTTTTGAATACAGAAGAAGTATTTAGTGATTGTATGCGTCTCATTTTCCAAAACAGATTCAGGCTTGTGCACATACCATTTAATTTCTTGCACAATTCCCAGTAGATCATCTTTCCCACCCAGTCGTGCCTAGTCTTGTACTCTTTTGTGCTAGTTTTGTTGCATTCGATTATTCTTATTTACTCCTTTTGAGTTTTCACTATTAGCATTAGCTGATTGTCTTTCACTGGAGTCTGAGTGACAGCAAGTCTCCTCAGGTCTCCAGGACTCTTCTGAGTATTCTGGCTGATTGCAGCAGTGCAGTGTTCTGAATGGTATCAATCCTTCCTCTGATATCCAAACTTCCAAACCCTTTTCTAATCCTTTTGGGACCGTTTCAAGTGCACCAACTACAATTGGTATCACTTTCACTTTCATATTCCATAACTTTTTCAGTTCTCTGGCAAGGTCCAGATATTTGTCCATTTTTAAATTTTCCTTTAGTTTCACCCTGTGATCTGCTGGAACTGCAAAATCCACCAGTTGACAAGTTCTTTCTTTTTTGTTTATCAACACTAGGTCTGGTCTTCTTGCTGGGATAAGGTGGTCCCAGAGAATTTTATGAGTTTCGTTCTCAAGAACAGATTCTGGTTTATGCATATACCATTTTGTGTATGGTCAAAATTAAATTTTTTGCATAATTCTTATAATTATTATTATTATTATTGATATCATTATTATTATTATTATTATTATTATTATTATTATTATTAGCCAATATATGCACACTGTAAACAACTATTTTGAATACAATTGCATGTTATTAGTATGTAGATATAGTCAACACTTAATAATGTCAAATAATTTTATTAATAATTGAGGTTTAATTAAAAAAACTAAAAACATGGAGAATGTGATGTAAATTACTAAGGGAATCGTGACGTGAGTAGTGATATAGTTTCGGTTACAGAAAGATAAACACACTATCTCCATTATCATTATTATTATTATTATTATTATTATTATTATTATTATTATTCCGATTTCTTTGTTTTAAATCCGGAAGAAGTAGCGTCATCTTTGAAGGCGGTCTTTAGAATTTGAAATGACAGAGCAGACGACAAAGGTCATTTATAGATCTTGGCGTCTGTCAGATGAGAAGAAAATATGATTTCATCTTATTCCTGTCGGATATATATATATATATATATATATATATATATATATATATATATATATATATATATATTATACACACACATATATTATATTTATATACATATGAATATATATATATATATACACACACATATATACATATAAATATATACATATATACATGCATACATATGTATATACACATATATATACACACATATATATACATAATATATATATATATATACATATATATATATACACACACATATATATATACATATAAATATATATATATACATACACATATATATACACAGACACATATTTATATAAATATAAATATTTATATAGATATATACACGCACACACACATATAGATATATATATATACACACACATATATATAGATATATTTATATACATATAAATATATATATATACACACACACACATAAATATATACATATACACAAACACATATATATATACACACACATATATATACACATATATATATACATATAAATATATATATATACATATATATACACACACACACATATATACATATAAATATATATATATATATATACACATAAATATATACATATAACACACACACATATATATATGCCACACACACACCCATATATACACACATATATACATATAATAATATATATAACATATATATATACACACACACATATATTATATACATATAAATAAGTATAGTAACATATAAAATATATATATATATATACACACACACACATATATATACACACATATTATATACATATATTATATATATACATATATATATATTACACACACAAACACACACAACAACACACACATATAATATATATATATATATATAATATATATATATATATATTGCTTTTTAACGTAAACTTGAATGAACTGACCGTAACTATTTCAATCAATTCTTTTTTTTTTCTTTTTCTTTTTTTTTTCTTTTTTTTCTTTTTTCTTTTTTGTCTTTTTCCATAAAGCTTCTTTTATCGTTTTTGTTTCTTTCCGAATATTTTTGACGAGGCATAAATAAAATAATTACACCCCCGAAACTGTCAGAAATGACTCAGATTTATTTTTTGTGTGTCTCGGTTTGTGTTTATTTCCAACGGAAAATACAACATCCTCATACACTTCATGTTCTTCACTATTATATATATAAACTAGCAGGAATATGTACCCTCCGCTGGGCCTAAGTATTTAAGTTTTAATGAAACGAAATATAATAAATTAGAGAGACTAACAAAATTAAATAAGAACGCATATAAAAAGATTACACTTATTTTAATTATAGTTTAATTGGGAAAAATGAATCTTTCTAATTACTATAAAAAACCTAACTAATGTAAGCCATTGTCTTATGTATTAAGCCATAAATAACTTCCTGTCTAAAATAAATAACCATCAACATTGCATTCTGGGAAAAATGAATCTTTCTAATTACTATAAAAAAACCTAAATCATGTAAGTCTTTTGTTATTTCTTTACTTATATATATAATATATATATATAAATAAAATAAAAGTAAATATATATAAAGAAAATATAGGCGCACTATGGTATACAAATAAAATGTATGAATAACACAAAGATAAATAAACAAGTTATGTTAAAACACCCAAAAAAATGCCTATTACAGAGTGGTGTACGTATATATAAATTATTATATTAATATATATATAATTAACTAATTATATACATTGATTATAATCACACACGCTTTTGTTATAAGCAATATCTTTATATAGGCTGAAAGCCATATTACATCCTATAAGTATTAAAATTCCATGTAATTAATCCATTTTTCCTATTTTGAAGGGAATACTGTTACATTCTTAACCCTTATTTTATTTTTTTTATTCATATAAAGAAAACTAATCTTTTAAAAAAAATATTATTACCAACATAGAAAAAATACCACGAAAACACGTGTAAAGTAAAAAATGAAATTAAAAATATCCTATATTATATACACATTCTATTAATTCTATATCCTTTATTTATTTATTCAACATATTACGCCAATACATCACCCGGAGGAAGAAAAACAATTTTTTGAAAAAAGAAAAGACCAAGATAATCGTTACCAACAAAAAATAATCTTTAGTACAATATTTTTGGCCAAAATTAAAACAATTCATATGTATATATATATATATATTTCAATATATAAATATTCATACAAACCGCCAGGAACTAAAGCTAATAAGTAAAAAAGTGCTCAATAGCTTAAAGTAGAGAAATAATAAAGATGAAATCTAATGAGTCAGACCGAACGTTAAAAGTTCGCTTAATGCTCTTCAGGGCTAAGATCTTGCCCTTGAAGAGCATTAGGCGAACTCTCGTTTGGTTAGGTTCGCTGGACCATTAAATTGATCTTTATATATATAATATTATCTAACTATTTACTATTACATTATTTCATTTATTATTACTATAACATAACTAATACATTTTTTGGAAATAATAGCTAAGCGAACAAGCCTTTCAACGCGAGCGTGGTGACATAATTGAACAACCTAAGTATTTTTAATCGTATAACAAAACGAAAACTTAACATTCAAACAGAGTTTCTTATATTTCACACCTATATGTTCATGCTATATAGATCCACCAAACTATA
This sequence comes from Doryteuthis pealeii, assembly GCA_023376005.1. Classification (NCBI taxonomy): domain Eukaryota; kingdom Metazoa; phylum Mollusca; class Cephalopoda; order Myopsida; family Loliginidae; genus Doryteuthis; species Doryteuthis pealeii. Next base: position 45,000,074 of record CM042180.1, on the reverse strand, counting down.
ATATTACCAGCAATTAATATATATTAACATATATATATATATGTGTGGTGTGTGTGATGTGTGTGGCGTGTGCGTGTGTGTTGTATGTGCGTGCGAATGTTTGTGTGTGTGTGTGTGTGTGTAGAATTAAACAAAAGGGACGTGTCCTGTTTAACAATTTATGTTAACGATCTTTTCGATCTTTCTGAAAAGCTCAAGAGATGATAATAGAATTAATTAAAAAGGAACGTCTCTTATTGTTTTATTACTACATGTATAAATGAAAGAGTTGCTGCCCAAATACACATATTTCAAAATGTTTTAAGCATCAGTCGGGTGAGCGTTTGGCCTAGGAACCACAAGGCCCCTTGTTTCAGATACCGGCCTCAGCCAAATCTCATCCGTTGATGCAAGATAGCACAGGGGTCGGTGCGCGCCTAAAGTGAGAA
>CM042180.1:44983968-44999546 GCA_023376005.1 Doryteuthis pealeii | reverse complement strand
AGAAAAAAAAAAAAAAAAAAAAAAGAAAGAAAAGAATATAAAAAAAAAAAGGGAAAAAAGGAAGAAAAAGAGAGGAAAAAAAAAGAAAAAAAGAAGGGGGAAAAAAAGAGAAAAAAAAAAAAAAACTTTGAAAGATTTCAATGAATACAATTTCTGTTTACACACAAAAAAACCAAAAAAAAACATACAAAAAAAAAAAAAAAAAAAAATCGATTGGCGCGTCGACGAAATGTTGGTGGGTGGGGTGGTGGTGGTTTGTAATAAGAAAATCGATCATTGAAAAAGATTCAACTAAATAATCGTATTTTTTTTTTTTCCTTTTTTGTATTTTGCCTTGTGATTTATTTTTTCTGTGCGTGAACACCGAATAAAATACCAAAAATAACTGACCTTTGACCTCCTTGCTTTGGTCTAAAAGACAAAAAAAATAAAACAAAAGTTGTTTAAAGGAGAGTGTGGAGGTGATGTCGATAGAAGGATTGATTTTACACATCATATGTCTGTCATCTTAGGAAACGAATTCATTTCTGAAGATTGGGCAGTTATGTTGAGTTTGTTTCATATATATTATATATATATTATTATATATATATTATATATATATATATATATATATATATATATATATATATATATATACTAGCAAAATAATGCACCCTCCGGGTGCAAGTATTTTAAGTTTTAATGTAATAAAATATTATATCCAAGGCTAATGAAACTAATTAGAATACAGATAAAAGATTTGAACAGAGGGCAGGGTATATAATAGGATAATAAAACAACTGAAACTTACTCATCCATCACTCTCGTTCTTTCATTGTTATTTTTTAATTAAGTATTTAGTTAAAAGAGGAAGTAAAGAATAAAATTACAGTTAATTCTTCGCGTTAATAAATTTCTTTTAACATTCATTGAAGAGACTTTTGCTCATATTCATTAAGATAAAACCAAACAGTTAAAAATCAATAATACTAAGCACATATTTATTTTAAAATCAAAATTTAATATCAATATGCAAATTAGCCTTCCCGTTCACATGTTAAACCGATATTGTTGTTATATATAAATATAATTGCATGTTTGTTAGTATGTAGATATGGTTAACAGTATTAATAATGTAAAACATTTTATTAATAATTGAGGTTTAAATTAAAAATAAAATCATGAGAAAGAGACTTAATAAACTAAGTAATATAGTTCGGTTACAGACAGAAAAACACCAATCTCCATTATTATTATATATATATTATATATATATATATATATATATATATATATATAAATGGAAAAGGTGACTTACTGGTGAATATGGTTTACGATGGTTAGATGGCTGCGAATTCAGGGAGGTAAGTCAGCGATAACAAATACAAAGTGCTCAATACGTTAGTAGAGCAAAATTATTAACAATATAGGTACAAGTGATAATCTATTCGAGTTTCCTATAAGGATCTTCAGGTTAAATCCACCTGAATTAATCCATATACCGATTAATTGCAGTCGACTACACGAGTATGTTCATGTATTATTGTAATAATATATATATATATATATATATATATATATATATATATAGGGTCTTTGGATGTATTTAACAGTTTCATAAGGAAAAGAGACAGTACTTGGTAACTACAAATTTAATGGATCGTAGCCACAGAGATTACACTACTGTCAAAACAGTTTTCCCCTCCAAAATAACAGACACACACACAACACACACACCCACACAAATATTATATATATTATATATATATATATATATATTATTATATATATTATATATATATCAAAAAATGAAGGAAGAACTCAATACAGTGATCCCATAATAAATGTATTTATTCGACGAAAATTGGGCCCATATAAATCTAAGTTGATTTAAACCGGCTCCCCAAATTTTCGTCTCATCAGATGGGGTCTCAATTCACTTATGAACCATAAGTGAATTGAGACCCATCTGGATCTGATCTGATTCATTTTGATAAATATTGCTCTGTATATAATCTAAAAGGTTATTATTACAATTGAGCTCCTTCAGTGATTTAAGATTCACTGTATTTATACAATACTGATCATCAATATTAATACAGTGGATCTTAGAAATCACACATAGAATCATCACTACTACCAAGTTTTGGATAAATCTTATTATATATAATATATTAAATATATTATATATATATATAATATATATATTACAATATAGAATGAATAAGGAATAAATGAGAAAAGTAATTGGCATTAAAAAGGTGCTCTCAATGCTAATAAAGCAGAGCAGATTTTATAATCAATAGTAATGGTTATTATAAAAGGTATTATGGATGATTTAGACTCATAAGTTTAAGTTTCATGCTTACGCAATCCTCAGATGAGATTTTAAAAAGTTTTTAAAATCTCAACCATTTGACTCATCTGAGGATTGCATAAGCATGAAACTTAAAGTTATGAGTTTAAATCATCCATAGTTTCATTACTATTGATTATATGGGTCGGGTTAGCTCAGTCGGTAGAGTGTTCGGCTAGAAACCACAAGGTTCCTAGTTCGATACCGGTCCTCGCCAACTCAGCGTTATGAGTAGCACAGGGATCTGTGCGGTAAAGTAAGGAGCTGATGGAAGGTGTGGCGCTTCACCTCAGATGCATAAACAATCTCCTTGGTCTAAGCGCTAGTGAAAAGGGGATAGACTCCCTCGCTGTGATTGGCTGATACCCCGACATTAGGCCGCCCCGACGACTTTACTTTTTACTTTATATATATATATTATATATATAGAGAGAGAGGGAGGAGAGAGAGAAAGAGGAGAGAGAGGAGGGGAATATGAAAAACTGAGGTAGATATACTTAGATATGAATAGACATATAAATAGAGGTCTAGATAGATAGGGGATGAGAAATATATATATATATATATATATATTCATATATATATATATGCAAACCCTTTTTCATCAGAAGATAAATAGTTAGATTTAGAAGAAAAACTGGGATCTTTTCTCACTGTCTTTTCCTAATAATTATATATAATATAATATATTAGTATATTATATATATATTATAGAGAGAGAGAGAGAGAGAGACTGTGATATATATTTCTCGTTTATATAAAAATTTTATATATTGTATCATATGTATAACTAAACTTAGCTCAATAATGAGTACATACTACGACATTGAATATGTAAGACGACTCGATGACGTTGTCAAACTTACAGACATACAGACGACTTACAACCACTTATATATATAATATATATTATTATATATAAGAGAGAGAGAGACGAGAGAGAAAGAGAGGGGAGAGAATTACAGAAGAACGGAACAGAAACATATAATATATGATATATATATATATATATATAATATATATTATTATATATTTACACCACACCACCAACACCACCACCAACACACACAACAACACACACCACACACACACACACACACACCACAATATATATATATTTATTAATATATTTATAAAGATAGACATCAAAGTAAACTAAGACTCAATAATAAATGATATGTAGATGAACACCTTAAACGCTACAAAAAATTGGGCTGTTTTCCTGTTTTTGCTCGTAGAAATATGTTTATCCAGTGAGATGATTTTAATTAACAACTATCCAGCTAATCGATATCGATCCGTCAATATCTTCACAGAAGTGCCAATCTCCTCTTGTCCCGTTTTCTTGTCTAGACATGGAACACACACACACACAAACACGCACACACACACCACACACCAGACACAAACAGAGAGACAGATACACACACAAAGAGACAGATACCACACGGACACCAGACAGACACACTCAACACAGAGATACAAAACATACAACGCGACAGAGACAACACAGACACTCAAGAGAGAGTTTACGGACACGACGTCTTTGACACAACACTTTGAACACACACTCGGAACACACAATGCAACAAACCACAGAAAGCACGAACAGACACACAGAAACTCACAGAGAGATACACATATAACGGAAACACACACATTGGACACATAACTAACATACACAGACACGCACCAACCCACACGCACTACACACACAACACCACACACACCACTCACGCCACGTACAGACACCACACATTCACAGACTCATACGCAAGATGAAACCACACAGATGACACAGAGACACTCACAGAGTACGCACACACACAATACACACAGAAAAAGATACCACACGCCACGCCGTTACGCACGCATGTACGCCCACCAAGACACACAGACATTTCATTCAGAGAGATACACACACAGACGCCCCCACACACGTGGACACACAACACCACGCACACACACACGCAACATAAACCACCTTACACTCACACCCACAGACACAGATGCACTCAAAAGCACCACAGGTCTACAGAGAGAGACGAGAGAGAGAGAGGAGAGAAAGAGAGAGAGAGAGGTAGAGAGAGAGAGAGACGAGAACGACAACCATGAACACACACCCAGGCACACGCCAAACCACAGGACATACACACACAGAACTCACACACAACACAACACAAAAAGTTGACACACTATAGACCCTTTAGATAGAGTACACACACACGAATGTGGACACCACACAGACACCAATACCACATGCGCGACACACAGAGACGCACACACAACAAACACACACGGCCACGCACACACATTATACTCACACAGGGACACACCACCCATACGCACTTCCAACACACTCACGCATACAGACTCACAGACACTTCAGAGAAGGAGAGAGGAGAGAGAGAGAACGAGGAGAGATGAGGAAGAGAGAGGAGGAGAACGAGTCGAACAAACAAAATACAGAAATAAACAAAAAAATCAGGGAGATGATGATTAGATAGATAGATAGAGAGAGGAGAGAGAGAGAGAGAGGAGTGTAGTGTATGGAGAGGAGGAGAGAAGGGTCGAGAGAGGAGAGAGAGAGAGAGAGAGAGAGAGAGAGAAAAGAGGAGGGGGGAGGAGAAGAGAATGAACAAAATACAGATAACAAAAAAATCAGGGAGATAGATAATAGATCAGATAGAGAGAGAGAGAGAGAGAAGAGGGTATGTGTGTATTGAAGAGAGAGAGAGAAGAGAGAAGAGAGAGAGAAAGAGGAGAGAGAGAGAAAAAGGGAGGAGGAGGAGACGAGACAATTGAACACAATACAGAATAAACAAAAAAAAATTCAGTGCAGGGGAGATAGATAGAGAGAGACGATAGGAGAGAGAGAGAGACACCAGACACAAACGACACAGCACATTATCACGTGTATACACACTCGTCATATATACAGCCATACACAATAACACACACACAACAACAACACACACACACACACAAACACACAACACACACACACAGTTGTTGCGTAAAGTATGCAAGATAAATCAGATAATTTCATTTATGCATCACGACAAATCTGAAAACTTTCCCTCCCAGCTTGCATCTCTTCGTTGGTTCTCCATATTTTTTTTCCTCCTTGGAAAGTGTATTTGATGTCCATTCTGTCACCTGTCTCCATCCTCGGATATTGCGCAAAGATTTTCTTTCCCCCTTTTATCTGGTCTCTCTCTCCTTCCCCAGTTGGTAGGCCATTTCTATTGAGATTGATTCAGTGTTTAACTAACAAAGAATAGGTGCATAAGAGGGAAATCTTTTTTAAAAATGATGGAATAAGCTCTTCATCACTCTCTCTCTCTCTCTCTCTCTCTCTCTCTCTCAACGCACACAACACACATTCTCTTCTTCTCTCTCTCTCTCTTTCTCAGCACACACACACACACTCTCTCTCTCTTCTCAATCACTTCTCTTAATATATATGTAAAAATTTAAAACTGGAAGTGAATCCGACGGATTTTGAAAAAAAATAAATAAAGGAGAGAAAGTATATAATGGATAAAATAGGATATTTTAATCAATTTACTAACACGTGTTTCGGTCAGGAGTTATATTTTCATGTGCATATCTATTCAAACTATGTGGTTTGTTAATTTAAAAATAATAAACTAGTATGGTGTTATTTTTAAAAAATAATTAATAGTTGAATAATACACATGGATAAACTCCTGACCCGAACACGTATGTAAGTAAATTGATTATTAAAATATCCCGTTTAAATCCATTTCTATTTACTTTCTTTCCTATTATTTATTCTTTTAATATTTATATATGATATATATATTTATATATATATAATATAAGGTAAAAGGTAAAAGTCGCGGGGGGCCTAAAGTCGGGTATCAGCCATTAGCAGGGAGTCTATCTCCTTCTCCACTGCGCTAGCCAAGGAGATTATTTAGCGTTCCTGAGGTGGAGCCCACACCTTCATCAGCTCTTTACTTTACCACACAGACCCCTGTGCACTACTCATACGCTGAGTTGGCGAGGACCGGTATCGAAACTAGGAACCTTGTGGTTCTAGCCAAACGCGTCTAAACGGACTGAGCTTACCCGGCCTCATTATATAATCCATACATACCATATATAATATATATATATATTATATATATACACTGCTAAGAGAGCTAAATAAAGGTTGAAAACAGCCTGTACAGATGTTCCACATGTCGCCACGCGTTATTCGCCGAGTCTTGATTATTTTCGATTAAATATATCGGAATTTTTTACGATAATATGTAATTGCTGTCAAATATATAAATAATAATATACTTAACCAATGCTTCAAAAGCAATTATCAATACTATTATATAATATATATATATATATATATATATATATATATATATATATATGTATATAAATTATATATATTTGACAAATGGTTTTTAAAAGCGTGTCATTGTGAGATTTATTAATAATTACAATTTCACAATTTTTTTTTTTCCTTCTGAAAAAGATACTTTTTCTTTCCGTCACGTCTCATCAGGAGAAGCATACCGAGGATAATGTGTAAATCGCATTGTGGAAGTAAAAATCTGCGGATTTTACACATTATTCCTCGTTAAAAATACATTAGTGTCCGGTAAATCTTTTTCAGAAGGAAAAAAAATTGTGAAATTGTATTTATATAATCTCCACAATGCACACGCTTTTTAAAACCATTTTCAAATTTTGCTCGTACCACAATCTATTCAATATATATATAATATATATATAATATATATATATAATATATATAGGGTGTACGGGATACATTTGACATATTTATATTTGGTTATTTTTCGCCGTAGGCTGGAGGTATTGACGCACACTACGCATCATTTAAAAGCTTGGACCCTTCTTCATTCATATACGTAATGACAGATAGAATGGATGACTGAAACCCACCTGAGTCAGTTGTATCATGATGATCTGTGCCAGCCATAGAAATAAGGAGATTATGGTTGCTGCCCAATGCTCCCTGAACATTGTAAAAACAATCAGGCATGAACTGAAGAATTCCAATGGAAGACTACGAGGCTGTGGCTAGAAGGAAGCAACATAATAAACAATCTGCTTGCGTTCGTACAGCAAAATTCCTCGAAAACTGTAGAAAAAGTGTTGGAGGACCCTCAGATACATACGTGGTGTTGCTAAACACTGTAGTCAAGCCCTGGATAACAAAGGTAGCCAATGGTTGACTATACGTATGGCAGCAGGATTCGGCCACCGCCACACCTCTGGGAAAAGTCAAAAATGGTTGTCGGCGAATTTTTACTATACCAGTCCCAGTGTTTGGCCTCCAAACTCCCCAGATCTGAACCCCATGGATTATTGTGTATGTGGCGCAGTTGAGAAAGACACCAATCGTCGTGCCAGTACTACAAAAGCCCAGTTAATTGACAGAATTAAGGTAGTTTTTGAGACCCTTCCCAGGGAAACTGTAACATCAGCTTGGTTCAGGTTCCGGAGCAGGATTGAAGCTGTGATCGACGCTAATGGCGGTTATTTTGAGTGAAACTTGTTGACAGTAGCGTTAATTTCCGTACCCGTTGAAGTTCTTTACAATCCATTACATTTTTTAGTTACCAAACACTTTTTTGTGTTCCTTATGAAACTGTCAAATTTCTCCCAAATACCCTATATTATATATATATATATATATAATATATATATATATATATATATATGTGTATGTGCGATTACCACTTGTTCACAGACGAAGGCCACTTCTACAAAGTTACTGTTGTGAGCACGCAAGTGGCTCAGAAGTCCAGCGTCGTTTTTACACGCCATGTCGCATAAAATACACGTGAGAATCCAGAATTTCACTCGGACACACACATGTTTTTCACATGGGACCGCATATGAAACAAGAGACCAGTCCGAAATAAGAAGTAAAAGATATTCATTCAAATTGTATATTCACGAACGACAATATTTTATCTAAGAATACCAGACCAACCAATCATTTTGATAAGTGATTATCTATTAATAATGGAGATTGTCTGTATTTCTGTCTGTAACAAAAACTACGTCATAGCTCTTCGTCACAGCTTACGTCACAATATTCTTATGCTATATACACCCAAAATTTGAGTAAGTAATTTAAAAATTGTTTTTTTTTACTCTCGTCCCTTTTTTTTTACAGTAACAAGAAGTTAACTAAAAAGTTCACAAATAAATAAATACCTACGATTTAATGGAAATGGAGCTGATGGTAAGTGTGGCGCTCCACCTCAGATGCTAAAACAATCTCCTTGGTCTAGCGGTATTGAAAGGGGGATAGACTCCCTCGCTGACTGGCTGATACCGACTTTAGGCCGCCCCGTCGACTTTACTTTACTTATATTCAAAATAATTATTTGATTATTACATGCATGCAACATTTTATTTGAGAGGGACGGGGCTCAGTTTTCATTTCAAATTGTTTTTTTTTACTTCTTTAATAAATATGAGGATTTGTCTTACTTATGATACAAACCCTCTGACATTGAATTTTTAACTCTCACCCTTCCAGGCAATGTCTTTCAAAAATAAATTTTTGCGATGCCTGGAGGGTGTTTTCTGTTGCTAGTATTTGTAAAATTCCTAAAAAAACAAAAAAAAAAACAACAATAGACAAAAAACAAACGTTAAAACAAACAGATTTTTATAGTTCATGGAAGTAAAAAAAAAAAAAAGAAGAAAGAGAGAAATACGAGACACGATTTTAGAGGCAACATTTTTTTTTTTCTTGTACGTATTTTCATATTATTCCAATATATATATATATATATATATATATATATATATAATATATATATATGCTTAATGCCCAAACTTCGATCCGATGATTGAAGAAGGCCGATGATTGAACAGTCGAAATGAGAAAAGTAAAAGATATTCATTCAAATAATTTATCTGAAAACTTCAGACTAACTAATCATTTTGATAAGCGAATATATTTATAAAGTTCTTAATCGGATTAATTCTTAAGGCAAATTCTCACAGGCATTAGAGCAAAAAACATAAAAGCAAAAAACAAAAAAACAAACAAAAAAACAAACTGATTTTATAATTCAATTTATTAACTAGACATGAAAGCACTAAATAGTCGGAAGTATAAAGCAAACGACTGCTTTTAGCAACCAATAAATCAGCTCGAATCAATCCAAGTAGATTTGGTATTAAGACATTATTGACAAGATAATTCCCAATAAAAAAGAGAAGAAAAAAAAGAGAGGAATACGAGGATCAGACTGGTCCTATTTTTAGAGGCAACACTTTTTTCCTTTTTTTTTTTTTTACATATTTTCAGTGTCGGTAAAAAAAATTCGATTTGGCTATAAACGCGTGAGTGGGCACATTATTATCAGTTTTTGTTTGGCTTGTTCAAATTTGTGGGTGATTATTTTATGGTAGGCATCAGTCGAAAGATCAGTCACTACCCCACCCCAGTCACAAAGCCGATCAGTCTTGTTTGCTGAAAGCTTTTTTTAGTTTGCTAACAGCTTAAAAATCCAAATCCAAAAATTTCCGAGTGACATCCATCTTTTTTTTTAGACAGTGATGCCGACGGATTTAATTCAAGTGTCAATAATCTAACTAAAGACTGACATTTTTTTCTGACAAAATATATAAGACGCTCGTATTAAAACGGTTATCGTCATAGGAAATGGACACAGCGAACCAAGTTCAAATCCTGGACGAGGCTATTTACATTTTGCAACGCATTTTCATATTAAAAATCATTGTCCAATGCATTTTTATAGTAAAAATAATTTCCAGTGTTTTTTATAGAAAAATCATTGTCCAGTGCATTTTTATATAAAAAAATCATTATCCAATGCATTTTTATAGTAAAACTCATTTCCAATGCATTTTTATAGTAAAAAATCATTTCCAATGCATTTTATAGTAAAAATCATTGTCCGATGCATTTTCATAGTAAAAATCATTCCAATGCATTTTTATAGTAAAAATCATTGTCCAATGCATTTTATATAAAAAATCATTTCCAATGCATTTTTATAGTAAAAATAATTTCCAATGCATTTTCATAGTAAAAATCATTTCTAATGCATTTTCATAGTAAAAATCATTTCAAATGCATTTTTATCGTAAAAATCATTTCCAATGCATTTTTATAGTAAAAATCATTGTTCAATGCATTTTTATTGTAAAAAAAATCATTTCCAATGCATTTTTATAGTAAAATCATTGTCCAATGCATTTTTATAGTAAAAATCATTTCCAATGCACTTTTATAGTAAAAATCATTGTCCAACGCATTTTCATAGTAAAAATCATTGTCCAATGCATTTTCATAGTAAAAATCATTGTCCAATGCATTTTTATAGTAAAAATCATTGTCCAATGCATTTTCATAATAAAAATCATTGTCCAATGCAATTTTATAGTAAAAATCATTGTTCAATGCATTTTTATAGTCAAAATCATTGTCCAATGCATTTTTATAGTAAAACAATAATTTCCAATACATTTTTATAGTAAAAATCATTTCCTATGCATTTTTATAGTAAAAATAATTTCCAATGCATTTTTATAGTAAAAATCATTGTCCAATGCATTTTATAGTAAAAAATAATTTCCAATGCATTTTTATAGTAAAAATCACTTTTTCTGAACAAATATATATATATATATAAACTCGTATTAAAACGGTTATCCTAGATAACCAGTCTATAAATACATGCTAGCCTTTACGTTACAAACCGTATCTCCATTATAATAGGATACATAACCGAATAAAGAATTGATATTAAAGACTTTGGTGGGTATCGTAAATTGTGTTCATCTGATAATCCATTTCTTCCGAAACCGATTTCCTTAAATATGGAATCTTGGGAAAACAGGGACATTTCTCTTGAGAAAGCAGTGCGCATAAACAAAGGGCCTGGTGTGTGTGTGTGTGTTTGATATATATATATATATATATATATATATATATATATATATAGAGAGAGAGAGAGAGAGAGAGAAGGAAAAGAGAGAGAGGAAGCGGAAGAGAGAGAAGAAGAAAAAGAGGGAAAGAGAAAGAGATATATAGAGAGAGTGAGAGAGAGACATAGCAAGAGAGAGGGAAGGAGAGAGAGAGAAAGAGGAAAAAAAGAGACAGAGAAAGAGAGAGAAAGAGAGAGAGAGAGAGAGAGAGAGAGAGAAAGAGAGAAAGAGAAAGAGAGAGAGAGAGAGAGAGAGAGCGAAAGAGAGAGAAGAAAGAGAGAGAGAAATACCAAGAGAGAAAGAGAGAGAAAAGAGAGAGAAAGAGAGAAGAGAGAGAAGAGAGAGAGAGAAGAGAGAGAGAGAGATAGAGAGAAAGAAAAAGAAAAAAGAGAGAGGAGAAAGACAGAGAGAGAGAGAGAGAGAGAAGAGAGAGAAAAAGACAGAGAAGAAAGGGATAGTGAGTGAGAGAGAGAGAGATAGAGTCAGAGAGAGAGAGAGAGAGAGAGAGAGTGCGATAAACCAAGAGAGGGAAAGAAAGAGAGAAAGAGAGAGGAAGAAAGAAAGTAAGAGAGAGAGAGAGAGAGAGAGAGAGAGAGAGAAAAGCAAAAGGGAGAGAGAGAGAGAGGAGAGAGAGAGAGAGAGAGAAAGAGAGAGAGAGCGATAAAACAAGAGAGGGAGAGAGAGAAAGAAAGAAAGAGAAAGGAAGAAAGAAAGAAAGAAAGAAAGAGAAAGAGAGAGAAAGAGAAAAGCAAAAGAGAGAGAGAGAGTGAGTGTGTGTGTGTGTGAGAGAGAGAGAGAGAGAGAGAGAGAGAGAGAGGGGGGTCAATATACAGATTCTCACCCGGGATATCTCGTTACTCTACCAAACTGTATTCTCTTGGGACAGACCCCGTTTGATTATATTGAATATTGGACTGTATGTCGTTCGTTCCTTCGAAACCCCCGTGAATGTCATTTGTTCAGATGTCACGCCTTTCCATTTAGATTGTAAATCATTTCTAACATTAGAAACGATCGTCTCAACTAACCCGAAACAAATACATAGATTCATTTTCTCTTTTAGAAAGTAAATACTATGCTATCGTAAAAGGGCACCTTTATAGAGTATATATATATATATATATATATATATATATATATATATATATATATTGAGTGTGTGTATGAGGTAAGTAGCTGGGTATCATCTTCCTCTTTGTCTGACGGCGCTGAGATTATTTGGACACTGCTTATATAGTATAAGGAGACTTAGCTCATAACAGCAAATACTAAGCTACAGTAAAAGGGGACTTTTATAGAGTCAAAAATCATGTATATATATATATATATATATATATATATATATATATATATATATATATGTAAGAATGGAAAAGGGAATTCAATCCGACAATATGAGGAAAAATGAGTAAAGAAAAGAAATGTAGATGGATAAACATGAATTTAATCGATATCACTTTTAATCGATATCACTTACACATGTGTTTCGGTCCGTTTATTAAAATGTATACGGATTTACACTATTATTATTGTAATCAGATGATGTTGAAATGGTGATGATAATAATAATAATAGGAAAAATGTAAAAATATTCCGTACACAGAGAGATTTTTTTACGACCTTCATCAGAGTGAATTTAAAAAATTTTTTTTTTATTTAATATTTTTTTGAAAAAAAAAAATTAACTCTGATGAAGGTCGTAAAAAATCTCTCTGTTTACGGAATATTATTACATTTTTCCCATTATTATTATTATTATTATTATTATTATTATTATTATTATTATTATTATTATTATTATTATTTCAACATCATCTGATTATTTTAATAATAATAATAATAACGTAAATCCGTATACATTTTGATAAACAGACCGAAACACAAGTATAAGTGATATCGATTAAAAGTGATATCGATAAAATTCATTTTTATCCATCTACATTTCTTTTCTTTCCTCATTTTTCCTCATATATATATATATATATATATATATATATATATATATATATATATATATATATAGTCTCCAATTGCCGCTTTAACTTTCCGTCGCAGTGGCATCAGTAAATAATCCAAAAGTGCTCAATATATTAAAAATACAGAGCAGTAATAATACTAATAATATTATTATTAAAGGAAAAATAAAAGGTCTACCCTGGTTTCAATCAAATTGAAAGGATTTCATCAGGACCCTACCCTACGTCTAAGTCGATGTAATTCCTTAATTAAATTAAATATATTTTGGGATAATAACAGTTGAAAGCTACGTTATATATATATATATATATGTGTGTGTGTGTGTGTGTGTGTGTGTGTGTGTGTGAAAATAAAATGGAAATTAATCCGACAGTATGAATATGATATAATGAAAAAACAAAAGATGTTTACAACTGAATAGGCTCATCAGGAGAGAAGTGTGCAAACCGTTTCGGGGCCAAGCTCTCGACGGTTTAAAAAGCAACACCGGCCCATCCTCACTAATATGAGGACCGTTCGCATTATAATGCATCGACCGCACGTGGGTCGGTCATCAACAAAAATATAAGACGGGAAAATGACCGTTAGTAAAACGGAACGCTGCTAGTCAAACATCTTTTGTTTTTTCATTATATCATATTCATACTGTCGGATTAATTTCCATTTTATTTTCACATACTTGTCCATGAAAAAACTTTACATTTGAATGTTTACCCCTTTTTGATGATATCCATTAACACCACGGATTTACCTATAAAAGTGGGCTACTTATTTTACAGTTAAATTGTATTACAATAATTTTGATATTTTATATACACTTTTTCTACATATTTACACTTTTTCTATAACTCTACATCAGACTTTTTTGAGTCTTATTTTATAACTATAATGCTTCTGATTATTTTAAAAATTAAAAATGAGATTCATTTTATTTTTAAATAAAATTCATTTTATTTTTAAATAAAATTCATATTATTTTTAATATAGACAGCGCATTTTTTAAAATTAATTCCAACGTTTGACATATATATATATATATATGAAAGGTAAAATGGATATGAATCCGACAATATGTGTGGAAAGTTTGTAGAAAAAAGAGCTTTTTGATATTTATATACACTTTTACTGCAAACTCTTTTGAGTTTTTTTAATGATAAAAATGCTTATAATTTAAAAAAATAAAATGTACTTTATTTTTAACATAGAATACACATTTTTAAAATTGAAAATTCCGGTACTGATCGAGAGCGTTCTGTGCCTCGTGATTAATGATATATTTATTTCGTCTTTCCGTTTACAATGTTGCTTTGATAAAGAGATATTCATAATGTCGAAACAGATATCTGTCAGCAAAACATTTAACATCTTGTTTTTTTCTACAAACATTCTACACACACACACACACACACACACACATATATATATATATATATATATATATATATATATATATATATATATATATATATATATATTATATATATAAGTTAAAAGAAAGGAAATGAATCCGACAATATGAGTAAGAAAAGGTGGAATGAAAACATCACACAATGCTGTTAAAGAAGAAAATATATATGGCGCGAATACCCACGTTGGTGAATATTGTAACGTCTTTCGTTCCTTTTTTGCAGTATTAAGGTTTTTTGTTTTGTAAACTCATTTTGACTTTCCTCTCCGACCCAAACAACTACGGGAGTGAATGAGCTCTGATGATGATTTTTGTAAAATCGAAATATTGATCAGTATCAGCTATGATTATATTATAAATTGTTTCTTCTTTAACAGCATTGTGTGATGTTTTCATTCCACCTTTTCTTACTCATGTATATATATAATATATATATATATATATATATATATATATATAATATATATATATATATATATATAAAATGAAAATGGAAGTGAATCCGACGGTATGTTAAAAGAGAAATAAAGGAAATAAAGTATTGAATGGATAAAATAGGATTATTTTAATTAATTTAATTTACACGTGTTTCGGTCAGGATTTTATCCATGTGTACATTATTCAATCTATTATTTTTTTAAATAACAAAATGAAATGAAATAATAATAATAGAAAAAAAGTTGAAATGTTCCGCACACAAATAAATATCGACCTTCCTCAGAGTAAATCCGAGTAAATTTACTTTGTGTGCGGAATATCTCTACATTATTATTATTATTATTATTATTATTATTATTATTATTATATCATTCCATTTTGTTATTAAAAAATAATAATAGATAGAATAATGTACACATGGATAAACTTCTGACCGAAACGCGT
>CM042180.1:44971468-44973968 GCA_023376005.1 Doryteuthis pealeii | reverse complement strand
TATATATATCTGATTTATATCCATATTTGATACCCGTATATATATATATATATATATATATATATATATATATATATATATATATATATATGGGTGTCAAATATGGATATGGATCTAACAATATATAGACAAGAAAAAACAAATTGTTCCAAAAAGATGAATTTATTATGTTTATGTCGACATTTAAACGTTTCGGTTTATATAAAACCTTCTTCAGGACAATATGATAAAAAGAAGAGAAAAAAATTTATGTTGTAAGTATATGAAGATATAGAAAAACAAATTGTTCCAAAAAGATGAATTTATGTTTATGTCGACATCTAAACGTTTCGGTTTATATAAAACCTTCTTCAGGACAATATGATAAAAAGAAGAGAAAAAAATTTATGTTGTAAGTATATGAAGATATAGAAAAAACAAATTGTTCCAAAAAGATGAATTTATTATGTTTATGTCGACATCTAAACGTTTCGGTTTATATAAAACCTTCTTCAGGACAATATGATAAAAAGAAGAGAAAAAAATTTATGTTGTAAGTATATGAAGATATAGAAAAACAAATTGTTCCAAAAAGATGAATTTATTATGTTTATGTCGACATCTAAACGTTTCGGTTTATATAAAACCTTCTTCAGGACAATATGATAAAAAGAAGAGAAAAAAAATTTATGTTGTAAGTATATGAAGATATAGAAAAAACAATTGTTCCAAAAAAGATGAATTTATTATGTTTATGTCGACATCTAAACGTTTCGGTTTATATAAAACCTTCTTCAGGACAATATGATAAAAGAAGAGAAAAAAAATTTATGTTGTAAGTATATGAAGATATAGAAAAAACAAATTGTTCCAAAAAGATGAATTTATTATGTTTATGTCGACATCTAAACGTTTCGGTTTATATAAAACCTTCTTCAGGACAATATGATAAAAAGAAGAGAAAAAAATTTATGTTGTAAGTATATGAAGATATAGAAAAATAGAAAATAAAAAAAGTAAAAATTAACTAAATATATGAAAAGGGGTTTATAATAAATTAAGTTTAAAAATAATTCAATGCTCATCAAGAATGAATTTAAAAAAAACATCTTCAGCATAAAATAACCCAACAAGGGTTGACATGCGGTAAAATCCAACCAACCAACTAACTAAGAATGAATAAAACAAAATGTATTTGGCATAAAATAACCCAACAAAAGTTGACATGCCATAAAATCCAACCAACCAACCAAGAATGAATAAAACAAAATGTCTTTGGCATAAATAACCCAACAAAGGTTGACATGCCGTAAAATCTAACCAACCAACCAACCAACCCGAATCTTTAAAGACTTTTTATAGAATGTGCAACAGGAAATACTTACATAAATGAATAAATGAATTAGGAAAAAAAATGGGTGGTAGTACCTGTTAGAGTCTCGTCTATGGATTAAAAAGAAAAAAAACTGTTTAATAACGTTTGAAAAATTGAGTTTGAAAAAAAAAACTGAATACCCAACAAGAATGAATAAAAGAAAATGTCTTCAGTCTAAAATAACCCAACAAGGGTTGACATGCCATAAAATCCAACCAATAAATCCAACCTCTGGATTTCCCATTTATCATCATCATCATCATCATCATCATCATCATCATCATCAATTCGTCCTGATAGCATATATTCCCTTGACTCTCTCTCTCTTTCTCTCTCTCTATTTCTCTGTCTGTCTGTCTGTCTGAGTGTGTGTGTGCATCTCTCTCTCTCTATATGTCTTTTTGTCTATCGCTTTGTGTCTCTGATTTTCTCTCTCTCTCTCTCCCTCTCTCTCTCTCTCTCTCTCTCTCTTTGTCTGTCTGTGTGTATGTGTGTGTGTGTGTGTCTGTCTGTCTGTCTCTCTTTTCTCTTTCTCTCTCTATATATATATATCTCTGTCTGTGTTGTGTGTATGCGCGCGCATCTCTCTCTATATATAATGTCTTTTTGTCTATCGTTTTGTGTCTCTGTTTCTTTCTCTCTCTCTCTCTCTCTCTCTCTCTATCTCTCTCACACACACACACTCTCTCTCTCTCTTTCTCTCTGTCTCTGTCTGTCCGTCTGTCTGTATCTTTCTGTCTCTCTCTTTGTCTGTCTGTCTGTCTGTCTGTCTCTCTCTTTGTCTGTCTGTCTTTCTCTCTCTCTCTCTCTCTCTTTCCCTATGTCTGTCTGTCAGTCTCTCTCTCTCTCTGTTTCTGTCTCTGTCGCTTTTTTAAAATGTGTTTTAAAATATTGAGTTAGAAAAAAAAATCAATACCCAACAAGAAAGAATGAAACAAAACGTCTTGGGCATAAAATAACCCAACAAAGATTCATATGCCGTAAAATGCAACCAATCAACCAACCTTTAAATTTCCCATTTATCATCATCATCATCATCATCATCATCATCTATTCGTCTTGATAGCACAGATTCCGTTGACCCCCTATTTCTCTCTTTCTCTATCTCTGTCTGTCTGTCTGTCTGTCTCTCTCTCTATATATATA
>CM042180.1:44951468-44966468 GCA_023376005.1 Doryteuthis pealeii | reverse complement strand
TTATGTGTGTTTGCGTGTGGGTAAGTGTGTGTATATGCATGTGTGTGTATACGTATGCGTGTGCGTGTGTTGTGCGTGGATTAGTCGATGGAGGTGAAACGATTAGAATTCTCTTATTGTCCTTACATCATTACAACACAAGACAAGAACAGAGAAAAAAGTTTTACTTTGAAAGAATGAAAGAAGGGAGTAAATAAAGCAAGAAGAAGAAGAAGAAGAAGAAGAAGAAGAAGAGAGGGAGACAAGAAGAAGGAGAAGAAAGAAAGAAAGAAAGAAAGAAAGAAGAAGAAGAAGAAGAAGAAGAAGAAGGAAAAGAAGAAGAAGACGTCAAAAGAAGAAGAAGAAGAAGAAAAAGAAGGAGAAGAAGAAGAAGAAAAGGAATAATAAGAAGAAGGAAGGCGAGAACAAGAAGAAGGCAAGAAGAAGAATAAAGCAAGAAGAAGAAGAAGAATCAGAAGGAGGTAAGAAGAAGAAGAAGAAGAAGAAGAAGAAGAAGAAGAAGAAGAAAAAGAAGAAGGAAAGAATAAGAAAATTAAGAATAAGAAGGAGAAAAGGAAGAAGAAATGAAAGAAGAAGAAGAGAAAAAGAAGAAGAAGAAGAATGAATAATAAATCTAATAGTAATAATAATAATAAGAAGAAGGAAGTAAAGAAGAAGAAGAAAAGGAATAAGAAGAATGAAAGAAGAAGAAGAAGAAGAAGAAGAAGAAGAAGAAGAAGAATGAAATAATAATAATAATAAGAGAAGAAGAAAAGAAAAAAAAAGAAGGGGGGAGGAGGAGAGAGAAGAAGAAGAGAGAAAAAGAAGAAGAAGAATGAAATAATAAAATAATAATAATAATAATAATAATAATAAGAAGAAGAAGAAGAGAAGAAGAAGAATGAAATAATAATAATAATAATAATATAATAATAAGAAGAAGAAGAAGAAGGGGGAGAGAGGAGAAGAAGAAGAAGAAGAAGAAGAAAGAAGAGGGGAGGAGGAGGAGAGAGAGAAGAAGAAGAAGAGAAGAAGAAGAAAGAAGAAGAAGAGAAGAAGAAGAAGAAGAAGAAGAAGACAATTTGTAGATTATTCTGTTGATTGATTTTCTCACCAAGAAAAAGTTCTTTTTTTTTCTTATTTAATTTTGACGGGTTTTGGTTGAAGAGACTTTCAACGACGGCCATATTTTAGTCAAATATTCTCGTCTGAGATCGACACGGCACTCATTAAACAAAATGTCTTAGTTAGAAAAAGCCAATGCAATTGGAGTTTGCTACAAAAATGGATAATAATAATAATAATAATAATAATAATAATAATAATAATGATAATAATAATAATAATAATAATAATAATGATAATAATAATAATATTAATAATACTCTGCGAATGTAGACTGGGTTGGGAAGGTGATCCACTGGGATTTATGCAAAAAATTAAATTTTCATCATATAACAAAATGGTATATGCATAAACAGGAATCTGTTCTTGAGAACGAAACGCATAACATTCTCTGGGACTTTGAGATAAAAAAAACGGATCACCTTATCCCAACAAGAAGACCAGGCCTATTGTTGATTAACAAAAAAAGAAAGAACTTGTCAACTGGTGGATTTTGCAGTGCCAGCAGATCACAGGGTGAAGCTAAAGGAAAATGAAAAAATGGACAAATACCTGGACCTTGCCAGAGATGTGAAAAAGTTATGGAATATAAAAGTGAAAGTTATACCAATTGTAGTTGGTGCACTTGGAACGGTCCCAAAAGGATTGGAAAAAAGTTTGGAAAATCTGGAAATCCGAGGAAGAATAGAGACCATCCAGAATACTGCACGGCTGCAATCTGCCAGAATACCCAGAAGAGTACTGTAGACCTGAGGAGACTTGTCACTCAGACTCCAGTGAAAGGCTGTGAAAAACTCAATAATAATAATAATAACAATAATAATAATAATAATAGTCAGAATTATCCTGAAGAACCATTCATTTAAAACCTAGTTTGATAGTGTCTGACTTATGTAGGTCCTTATAATAATGCTCTACCTAGCGTATTGAGCACTTTTTACATATATAACTTAGTAAACTCCTTCGGTGATTTTTTTTCTCTTTTGGCCACTACATACGATACTGGGGATTATTTTCAGAAAGTACACGGATACTGGTCTTTTCTTTTTTAATTTTTTCCCAAATATCAGTTTGAAATTTTTTTTTTTGTTGTAAACACACACACACACACACACACACACACACACACATATATATATATATATATATATATATAAATATATATATATATATATATACTATATTTAAATTGATAGCAATACTGAAGATAGAATTGGGAATGAGTGCACGTGTGGAACGTTACATCATTTTTTTCTCAATTTTTGCGCGCAAGTCGCACGCAAGTCACGCGCAAATCGCACGCAAGGATTGAAAAAAATAATGTAGCGTTCAACCGTTATTAAACAGCCATTATAATAAAAAAGTTACAAAAACACACACAACCTATCAAATATCGGACATATTCTGCCAAAATAATAACTCAATGCCCAAAGAAGACAACAGATCAAAAACACGTGTCGCATTCATATGTAAGTTAATAAAACTAAAAAAAAAGCATAATCCTTTTTGCAAACCTTCTTTTTTATAATAGATAGATAGATAGATAGATAGATAGATAGAGAGAGAGAGAGAGAAGAGAGAGAGAGAGAGAGAGAGAGAGAGAGAGAGAGATAAAGGCAGTTATGTGAATTTGTATGTCCGGAGGAAACTTCGAGAATAAAACAACGACAAAGTAAATATATATACACATTAAATATCACCAGAGCTTGGTTTTAAAGCAAAAATAATAGAGATTTATTTTATATTCGTGAAGATAATTAAAAAATAAAATTTAAATGATAACAGCATGGATTTTTTTTCATTTAATATTTTAGATAGTAGACATTAACATTTCTTTTCAGAGAAGCTGGATCAATGCAAGGTCTATTTTTCTAGGGATTTAAATGGGGTATCCCACGAGGATTCAACTCAGTAATAATGGATCTGCGGGACTAACTTAAAAAACTCCCTCTCCCAGGTGACGCCGGGTAGCCGCTGCTAGTATATATATATATATATATATATATATATATATATATATATATATATGCACGTATAGGAAAGGCATGGGCTGCTATAAATAAATTATCGGTCATATGGAAATCCAATCTCAAAGACAAGTTAAAGAGACAGTTATTCCAGGCTGTTGTCGTGTCAGTGCTACTGTATGGCTGCACCAACTGGACCCTAACGAAGCGACTAGAGAATAAACTAGATGGGAGCTGCACAAGAATGCTGCGGTGATCCTGAAAAGACGTGGAAACTACACCACACGAGAAAACAGCTGTACGGCCACCTGCCACATATCACCCAAACCATCCAAGTAAGACGGACAAGACACGCGGGACACTGCTGGAGAAGCAAGGACGAACTCATAAGTGAATGCTACGTCACGTCGTGGTGTGATGATTAGCAAGGTTGTCTCACAGATCCATTACTACTGAATAAAGTGTTTGATCTTCACTAGATGTCCTATACTTGCGACTTTGTGCCACATCCTATCTTGGTGAACGGATTGGGTAAAATATCTTCTGTTCTTACGTTTATATGAGCCTCATTATAAAGGCGTGTCGACAGCACGGATTCTTCCCCATCTCTCTCTCTCTCTCTCTCTCTCTCTTTCTCTCTCTCTCTCTCCATATCAGATGCCGTGTATTTGTGACTTTGGGTCACATCCATCTGTTTCCTTCTCTCTACATGTTCTCGCTTTTCTTTTCTTCTTCTTCTCCCCCCTCTCTCTCTCTAATTTGTGGAAGCCAGCACATGGACACGCCAGTTTGGGCCGACCAACAAAGACGTACACTGATCAGCTCTGTGCGGATACAGGATGCTGCATAGAGGACCACCCGATAATTATGAGCGATAGGGACGGATGGAGAGAGATTGTCATGGATATCCGTGCCAACAGCGCGACTTGATGATGATGATGATATATATATATATATATATATCCTTCTTTAAATAGATACCTTTCCAGTCTCAGTCGCATTCCCAACTCTTTTTATCCTACCTTCTTGTTATTGACAAAATCGAAGTCCATTTCCTTGCCATAGTTCTGCCCCAAGATGCTCTATATATGCGAATAAACTTCACAACCCAAATTCCACAGACATACTTTTCATTTTAGCATTACCAGCTCGACCAACACGTTCGGTAAAATTTATTTCCCCCAAGTGCAAGGCATTTGATTTATATGGTGAGAGTCGTTCAACAACAGAAAAAATGTCTTTTATTTTCACTCGCTGTTTATTTCGAAGTTTGTTATATTCGCTTAAAACCTGGAAAGGGTGACCAATAGGGTAGGTAGCTTTTTCACTTTAAAAAAAATGTCAAATTTTCCCAAACAATGAAAGTTGTGTGCTGCTATAATAGATAGTGATACCAAACACAAGATCTTTTACTAGCCCGCCCTGTCGGCTGGGGCGTTAGAATGCACCGACTGCACCTCTGCAGAGGGGTAAGACTCACCCCAATGGGCCACCTGTTGGCCGTGGGTGCGACCCGTGATGCGTAAGGATAGAGCCCAGGTGGATGAGCAGTTCATGACTGCAATACTCCACTTTGGCCCTATCTTGGGCTAGACGGGCGGTCGGAGAGGCCCCTCCGATGAATCGGCTGATCACGTCAAGCCCTAGCACCTATATGATTTTCCCAACCCTATTGCCCTTTATGGCAAGCCCCATCCCTTTTTATCATATGGGTGCTAGAAGGCGGTGGCTGCGGGTCTACATGTCCTGGGAATGACGTTAAACTCTATCTGATGGTGAGATTCCAATTCTGGAGGTTTGGGGAATGTGGAGCACCCCTTCATCACCATTGCTCCCTGGTCCACTCTGAGCCGGAGTGGTAGTACCTGTTAGAGTCCCATCTATGGGTTAAATAGAAAAATGTATTTAAAAAAAAATTGTATTATCCATTAAGAATTGATTTATTTCAAAACTTTATCGGCATTAAATGACCCACTGAGGTTGATATGCCGTAAAACAAAACAAACCAACAAACCAAACCAAACCAAACCTTTTACTAGCACCATTAATTGACGGCGGACCCCGTTCAACATAGATTATATTCAATATTTGCTTATATTAAATACTTACTCGAATAACTTAGTCCTTTCGTATGTAGTATATTCCTTCGTATATCAGGCGACTTTTTTTGCGTAATTATTAGGTTCTACCAGAATTTGAGATTAAAAATAAAGCTGTGTTCGGATTTCTAGAGAACGAGAGGAAGAAGAAATAAGAGTAAAACAAAGGTTAAAATTTGGAAGAGTAAACACACAACGGGGTGCCAGTAACTTGTCCGAGGAATGACCCCGGAAGAGGATTTGAAAGTAAAAACGAAAGTTCCGGGTGTTGACCGGAAGCGGAAGTGACTTAGGGACGAGAACGAAAAGAAGATAAAATCGTCCTCTTTTCCTTTCGGTCGTAGCAGGAGTCAGACGGGCTCCTGGTCCCTCGTGTGGGACAGCGATATAGAAGTTGATACCATGTTAGAAGGTAGAATAATTTAACCGTACCCTCTCTCTCTTTCTCTCTCTCTCTCTCTCTCTCTCTCTCTCTCTCTCTGTATTTCCTTCTCTTTCTGAGGAAGAGTCCACGAGCCTGGGAATAAATACTTGTGACTACACAACTGCGTGCGTTGTTTCTCTACTAACGACGACTGCTACTAAAACTTGAGTTGGCCCGTATTACATATGTCGTTCCGGAGTTTGCCGCAAATACACTTTGGTACTGTGACATACCATTATACTACATTTCTTTGGTTTGCTGGTTGTTTGTTTGATTCAAAAATATTTACACTACTTACACAATTCATAAGCTACCCATGAATTATGTAACAATAGCAAACGTTGTAATAATTAAAGTATCATAGTGTAATATATCCACAGGTCTTGCTAGTAATAATTATTATATCTAGTGTAGGGGCCTTCTCACAATTTTAAGCAAACCTC
This sequence comes from Doryteuthis pealeii, assembly GCA_023376005.1. Classification (NCBI taxonomy): domain Eukaryota; kingdom Metazoa; phylum Mollusca; class Cephalopoda; order Myopsida; family Loliginidae; genus Doryteuthis; species Doryteuthis pealeii. Next base: position 44,960,431 of record CM042180.1, on the reverse strand, counting down.
ATTGAACCAAATGTTCCCCTTCAACATTCATGTTATTAAGTCATTTTTTTATTTATTCTTGTCATCGTTATATCTTGTTGTAAAAGCAACCCCCCTGACCCTTAAAAGCCAACACTTGTTCCTTAAACCCCACAACCCATCAACTGCCCTAGCCTTTCCCCTCTTCCGTTTTCAATATTTCTTCCCTCTTCATATCCATTTAGCAAAAGCTTTTAAATCAAAAAGTCCTCATCACCGAAACATCTCTGATCAAACCAACACAGCACAAATTATTGCCGACAAAATACAAGTCATCTTTGAACCAGACACTTAAAATCAAAATCAAACTCTTGGGTAGAGGATCGGGAAGTAGTGGGGAAGGGGTTAAAGAAGCAATTGTACCGGTGGGGAAATGGGTAATCGATGACCAGCTAGATGAGTGGTATCGGTCAGTGCCAAAAGTAACCAGTCTCAAATGGACACAGCTTTGTGCAACACTGTCCTTCGTGATATGAAATGTACAATTGATATTGAAACTAAATATGAAGTGGTTACTTGTTTAATTTTTGAACATTTATTAATACATTGGCTTTTAAAATATTGATATTGAAACTAAGTATGAACTGTGTATCTGTTTATAATTATTTTTAACTTAATCAATACATTGATTCTTAAAATATTGATATTGCAATTAAGTATTAAGTGTTTACGTTTTAAAATGATTGTGACCTTAATTAATACATCAGCTCTTCAAATATTGATATTGCAACTAAGTATGAAGTGTTTACCTGTTTAAAATGATTGTGAACTTTATTAATACATTGTCTGTTAAAACATTCATATTGCAACTAAGTATGAAGTGTTTACCTGTTTAAAATGATTGTGAACTTTATTAATACATTGTCTGTTAAAACATTCATATTGCAACTAAGTATGAAGTGTTTACCTGTTTAAAATGATTGTGAACTTTATTAATACATTGTCTGTTAAAACATTCATATTGCAACTAAGTATGAAATGTTTGCCTGTTTAAAATGATTGTGAACTTTATTAATACATTGTCTCTTAAAACATTTGATATTGCATCTAAGTATGAAGTGTTTACCTGTTTAAAATGATTGTGAACTTTATTAATACATTGTCTCTAAAACATTTGATATTGCATCTAAGTATGAAGTGTTACCTGTTTAAAATGATTGTGAACTTTATTAATACATTGTCTCTTAAAAACATTTGATTTTGCATCTAAGTATGAAGTGTTTTACTGTTTAAAATGATTGTGAACTTTATAATACATTGTCTCTTAAAACATTTGATATTGCATCTAAGATGAAGTGTTTACCTGTTTAAAATGATTGTGAACTTTATTAATCATTGTCTCTTAAAAAACATTTGATATTGCATCTAAGTATGAAGTGTTTACCTGTTTAAAATGATTGTGAAACTTTTTAATACATTGTCTCTTAAAACATTTGATATTGCATCTAAGTATGAAGTGTTTACCTGTTTAAAATGATTGTGAACTTTATTAATACATTGTCTCTTAAAACATTTGATATTGCATCTAAGTATGAAGTGTTTACCTGTTTAAAATGATTGTGAACTTTATTAATACATTGTCTCTTAAAACATTTGATATTGCATCTAAGTATGAAGTGTTTACCTGTTTAAAATGATTGTGAACTTATTAATACATTGTGTCTTAAAAACATTGATATTGCATCTAAGTATGAAGTGTTTTACCTGTTTAAAAATGATTGTGAACTTTATTATACATTGTCTCTTAAAACATTTGATATTGCAACTAAGTAGGAAGTGTTTGCCTGTTTAAAATGATTGAGAACTTTATTAATACATTGCCTCTTAAAACATTGATATTGCAACTAATTCTCTGTATTTTAACCGATTTGATTTAAAACACCAAAGAATTTTCCCTGACGAAGGCCGTTATTCTTTGTATACTAAAAGATTTTGTAGTTTTCGATTTTGTCATTTTATTTTGTATTTAAAATGATGATAGACACAGTACATATGTACATGGATAAACTCCTGACCGAAACACGTGTCAGTAAAATAAACTAAACTCTATTTTATCCATTCAGCATTTTCTTCCTGTATTTTTCATTTTAACATACAGTCGGATTCGCTTCCATTTTCAACTTACATATTGCAACTAAGTATAAAGTGTTTACCTGTTTAAAATGATTGTGAACTTTATTAATACATTGTCTTTTAAAACATTCATATTGCAACTAAGTATAAAGTTATTACCTGTTTTAAAATGATTTATTAATACATTGGCACTTGGAACATTGATATTGCAACTATACATGAAATGTTTAGATGTTTTAAATGGTTGTGAACATTATAAATTCATTGGTTCTTAACGCATTGATATTGACACTAAGTCTAAATTGTTCTTTTTGTTGAAAATGATTGTGCAGATACATTTGATAATTGTTAAACTGACTTCGCCATTAAAATAACCTAACAATGGTTGACATACCATAAAACCAACCAGCCCAGCAACCAACCAACCACCAACCGGACAACCAATTTACTTTTTGCAATCTGTTGATCAATCCCCTTGGCCTTAAGCCAGAGCGCTTGTCTCGTGGAATTGGGTCCTTGGTAAAGAGTGCCGAGTATTAGTAATCGCCCGGTATTGTAAGTCCGTCCTCAATGGGTGCAATTAGAATTATGGCCAGTGTGAGGGTTTAAGTAGTGTATCAGCCACACAGTATGGTTGGTGATTGGCCGGAGGAATAGATCACGTGACTTCACCTAGTCTATAAATTCAGGGTGGGAATTGGAGCATACCTTATATGCCAAATACGGTAAGTTTCACCTTTAATTGGCTAAATTCCTAGCAAATAAGGCAATTAGAGTAACCTCCCTTGACTTTCACTTTGAAACAAGCCGGTAGCCATTTTAAAAATCTCCGTGCGAAATAAACAAACTTTTTCGAAAAAAATACAACTGCATGCTTTCACACAAAAATATCATAAAATGTGTTCTTAATAACAATTAAGTTCATTTCAGATAATGCGCACGCACAATTTTATGCTAGGAATTTAGCCAACTGACTTTCACTTTGAAGCCGGTAGCCATTTTGAAAGTCTCCGTGCGAAATAAACAAATCTTAGAAACTTTTCGAAAACAATACAACTGCATGCTTAAACACAAAAATATCATAAAATGTGTTCTTAATAACAATTAAGTTCGTTTCAGATAATGCGCACGCACAATTTTATGCTAGGAATTTAGTCAACTAAAGGTGAAAATTACCCCAAATACTCCAACACTACTACTACTATTAATGATATATTAAACTTCTCGCGAAGTAAATGTTTAATCTCGTGACAAACGTGACCTGAGTTTATCTGATATTAAACTAGGGACTCATTATTTTTAAGCAAATCTCATTAAACCAACGCTTCTCCTTCAACATTCACATTTTAAATCAATTTTTATTTATTCTTGTCTTCATTATGCTCTTGTTATAAAAGCAACCCTCCACGACCCTTAAAAGCCAACCCTTTGCTCCGTGACCCCCTTCCTCAACTTCCTTTGCAGTTCCTTCCTTTCGTTTTCATTCTTTTTATTCTCTCTTCCCTTCCATTTAGCAAAAGCTTTCACATCAAAAAGTCCTCATCTCCAAAAATCTCTGATGTATCCAACACAAACCCAAATTATTGCCGAAAAAATACAAGCCAGACATTTAAAATCATCAAAATAAAACTCCCGGGTAGAGGATCGTAAAGTAGTCGGGAGGGTGTTAAAGAAGGAATGGTATCGGTGGGCTGGGAGACGATGTCCAGCTAGAGTGATATCGTTCCGTGCCAAAAGAAACTGTCCTTCTCCAAGATATGAGATGCGGCATTGATATTGCAACTAAGTATGAAATGTTTACCTGTTTAAAATGATTGTGAACTTTATTAATACATTGTCTCTTAAAACATTCATATTGCAACTAAGTATGAAATGTTTGCCTGTTTAAAATGATATTGAACTTTATTAATACATTGTCTCTTAAAACATTCATATTGCAACTAAGTATGAAATGTTTGCCTGTTTAAAAGGATTGTGAACTTTATTAATACATTGTCTCTTAAAACATTCATATTGCAACTAAGTATGAAATGTTTGCCTGTTTAAAAGGATTGTGAACTTTATTAATACATTGTCTCTAAAACATTCCATATTGCAACTAAGTATGAAATGTTTGCCTGTTAAAAGATGATATTGAACTTTATTAATACATTTTGTCTCTTAAAACATTGATATTGCAACTAAGTATGAAGTGTTTACCTGTTTAAAAATGATTGTGAACTTTATTAATACATTGTCTCTTAAACATTCATATTGCAACTAAGTATGAAGTGTTTGCCTGTTTAAAATGATTGTGAACTTTATTAAAACATTCATATTACAACTGATGAAGTGTCTAGGTGTTTAAAAGGATTTTGAAATTTGTTGATGCATTGCAACTAATTTATTTATACATTAAAGTATTAATACTGGCACTAAGTCTGAAGTGTATATTCTAGGTACTGGCAAAATGAGCCTAAAATGCGTTTTTGACAAAATGACTTTAGCCCCACCCCACCCCCTACAGAAAATAATTTACCAAAAATCAGGGAATTATCGGATTTTAATGAAATTTTCATTATTTATTTATCAAAGAATGATCTTTATAATAATATTTTATTTCATTTCAAAACTTTCTAATTTTTTTCAGGTCCCTTAATTTTGACCCCCCTCATGTTGGGGGCGTAACATTGTTTCGAGTTGGTCTTATATTGTACTAATTACAGTATAAATAAAGAGATAAAAAACCGAAGTTATGAATAGAAACAAAAAAAAAAATGTTTACAGTTGCTGTTCTATGAGAAAATAAGTACCGAAAATTGAAAAATAAAATGTAAAAAATAATAAATAATTTTGGAGATTTTTTTTACTCATTTCGATAATTATTTAATTGGCTATTATCTTATAAAAGAAAATTATACATCGATTATTTTTTTCTGCTTAAAAAGGGAGGGGGTACATTTTCAATCGAGTTTTTCTTCAAAACATATTACTTTATGTATCTAAAATAAGGTTTACATTGAAATAGATTATTATTCTAGAATCTAAAAATATAACATTTTAAACTTAAAATCCGAATATTTTATTTTAAATGAATTTATATATTAATTTTTCATAGCAAAATACTAATTAAAGTTTTGAAATAAATAACAGATGCATTATAAAATTCATTAATTGATAAATCAATACTGAAAAATTTCATTAAAATCGGATAATTACCTGATTTTTGGTAATTTTTTTTTTTTTGCAATCGCGAATGTTATATTAAAATTGTAAACAAGCGCTTAAAATCCTTGAAAAAGAGACAGAATGGCGGATCGCAAAACAAATGGTTTTAAATCTTCTAAAAATAAACTGCATATGTAATGATATTTTTCTTTTTTAATGATGGTTACTACTTATCGATTTAGACAAAAGTTTGACCTTAAATAATAGATTTAATTAATCTTAATTCGCTTTTAAAACTCGTAGAAGCTGATTTTTTGCCAGTCCCTAGTATATTCTGTTTAAAATGATACATTTATAGACCATAATTGAACTTCGACATGAAGTAAATCAACAATGGTTCTCATAATATAACCGGCACAACCGAAAAAAATACAAGCCATCTTTGAGCCAGACACTTTGAATCATCAAAATAAATCTCCTGGGTAGAGGATCTTAAAGTAGTCGAGAGGGGGTTAAAGAAGGAATGGTATCGGTGGGCTGGAGACGATGACCAGCTAGAGTGATATCGTTCCGTGCCAAAAGAAACTGGCCTCAGATGTGTCTCACTGTCTATGAAAATGCTTTTACTGATTTCTCAAAATAAGTGGTTTTCTTTTGTTTGATCGGAGAACCCAGCGTATGTTTGAATTAAACTGTGAGGGTGCAGATATCACAAGCAATTGTTAGTAAGTTTGTTTCACAGAACTGGAAATAGTGCCAAAGTCTTTTGTCGAATGTTCACACACACACACACATATATATATATATATATATATATACGAAGACCGCCCCGTGTGTGATTCGAAACCTGTCTGTCAAATCGACAGGCAAGCGTCTTACCTCCACACCAAACGGACTTAGCAAGATTTTCTTCGTTTTGTTAAGTAGTAGGTGTTTATATTCCTCTTAAGTGACCTCTACACGAACTGACGAGAAGTAAACAAACAGACGGTGTTTGTGATATGGCTATTTTCAGCCGACAATATTATCGTCTGTTTCAATAATTATCGAATTTCATACGATGAACACATTGTATTGCCTGCAAAAAATATATAAATAATAACATACTCAACAATACTTCTAAAGCAAATTATCAAATCTCATTATATATATATATTATATATATATATATATATATATATATATATATATGTGTGTGTTTGTGTGTGTGTGTGTGTGTGTGTGTGTGTGTTAGGGTTGAGTTGCTGAATGTGGTACAAGGTACTAGGACCTTTTGGGGTGACTCAGTTAAGTGACATAGTGCCGAGTGGATAAAGTACATAGATAGATAGATGGATAGATACATAGATAGATACATCGGTTAGTAAATACATAGATAGATATTGATAGATAGAAAAAGAGTGAGATAGATAGAGAAATAGATAGATATGAACAGACTTAGATAGATAGATATTAACAGACTCACATAGATAGATAGATAGATAGATAGATAGATAGATAGATATGAACTGACTCGCAGAGATAGATAGATAGGTAGATATGGATTGGCTGGAATATATAGATAGATAGGTAGATAGTTAAATATGAACAGACTGGGAATATATATATATATATATATATATATATATATATATATATATATATTATATAAATTATATATATGTGAACAGACAGATAAATAAATACATAGATAAATAGATAAAAACCGACACACATAGATAGATAGCTATGAGCAGAATTAGATAGATAGATCTGCGTTAGATAGGTACATAGATAGATCTAAATAGACTTAGATAGATAAATAGATATATAGATATGAACAGACAGACAGATAGATAGATTGATAAATTAACCATTTAGATAGATATGATAGATATGAACAGACTGAGATAGATTGATAGATAGATAGATTGATTGATAGATAGATAGAGAGATAGATAGATATATAGATATATAGACTGAGATAGATAGATAAATAGATATGAACTGACTGAGATAGATAGATAGATAGATAGATAGATAGATAGATAGATAGATAGATAGATATAAACAGACTGAGATAGATAGATAGATATGAACAGACTGAGATAGATAGATAGATAGATAGATAGATAGATAGATATGAACAGACTGAAGATAGATAGATAAATAGATATGAAGAGACTGAGATATAGATAGATAGATAGATAGATAAATAGATAGATATGAACAGACTGAGATATATAAATACATAGATATGAACAGACTGAGATAGATAGATAGATAGGTGGATAGATAGATATAAACAGACTGAGATAGATAGATAGATATGAACAGACTGAGATAGATAGATAAATAAATAGATAGATAGATAGATAGATAGATAGATATGAACAGACTGAGATAGATAGATAAATAGATATGAACTGACTGAGATAGATAGATAGATAGATAGATAGATAAATAGATATGAACAGACTGGGATAGATAGATAGATAGATAGATAGATAGATAGATAGATAGATATGAACAGACTGGGATAGATATAATATATAGATAGATAGATAGATATGAACAGACTGAGATAGATCGATCGATAGATAGATATGAACAGACTGAGATAGATAGATAAATAGATATGAACTGACTGAGATAGATAGATAGATAGATAGATAGATAGATATGAACAGACTGAGATAGATAGATTGATAGATAGATAGATAGATAGATATGAACAGACCTGAGATAGATAGATTGATAGATAGATAGATAGATAGATATGAACAGACTGAGATAGATAGATTGATAGATAGATAGATAGATAGATATGAACAGACTGGATAGATGATTGATAGATAGATAGATAGATAGATATGAACAGACTGAGATAGATAGATAAATAGATAGATGGATAGATATGAACAGACTGAGATAGATAGATAAATAGATAGATAGATAGATATGAACAGACTGAGATAGATAGATAAATAGATAGATAGATAGATAGATATGAACAGACTGATATCTATATATATATATATATATATATATATAGATAGATAGATAGATATGAATTTATACCGATGAATAAAACATGGGCATATAAAAAGATATATGATCATGAATATCCCGTCAAAATATTTCTGAATTAAACCCAAGATCACCCGAGGATTTGTGAATATCTTTTAAAGGAAACTATATATATATATATATATATATATATATATATATATAATATTATAATATATATATATATACTCACTTATGACAATTGTCAAATTGCCTGACAGTAGCAGTCAGTACAATAAATGTCGTCTCAAATCATCTTAGATGAATATGATTAAACTCCTAAAAGACTTTGTACAGTCATTGATGTTACACAGTTGATATTCAGTTTAAGAGACAGACAAGTGTCACCTGTACATTCTATTAGACTATTAGGCTCTCTCTCTCTCTCTCTCTCTCTCTCTCTCTCTCTCTATATAATATATATAATATATATATATATATATATATATATATATATAAGGACTCTCTCGTCGATTCTCCACACTTTTTGGCACAGTCGATAGGAAAAAATTGGTGCATCAAGGGTTGCCACAAACCCAATCAACGACCGACCTCAGGAATTTTGAATTCAGAGTTATCCCTCTCCTAGACTGGTTACCTATCCAAGGCTGAAGAGCCCAGTCTGCCCTACTATTTAACCCATAGCTGGAGGGAGAATATAAGGATTCATACCTTTC
>CM042180.1:44927815-44943868 GCA_023376005.1 Doryteuthis pealeii | reverse complement strand
AAAGAGAGAGATAGAACATCTTTTATTATTCCTCATATCATCTGAATGATTATTCTGTATTTTGTATTTGTTTTAATTCCCATCAACTGTATATCTGTGAAAATTGATTACCAAAAAGACTTTTCTTCTTGTCGAAAAAAAAGGGGGAAAAAGGCTGAATTGCCCGGAGGAAGTGACTGTGAGATTAATGGCCGAAAAGATTCTTCTTCTTCTTCGGGGGAAAGACGAAAGACGAATTTAAAGAGAAGACGACAAAAAAAACAAACATTTATTGCGTCCACGTAATCGGGATTATGATTAATATTGGAACGATTGAAGAAGAAGAATGAAGAAGAAGAAGAAAAATGAAGAAGAAGGGGGAGGAGAAGAAGGAGAAAGAAGAAGAAGAAGAAGAAGAAGAAGAAGAAGAACAACAACAACAACAACAATAATGAGAAGAAAAAGAAGGACGAGAAGAAGAAGAAGAAGAAGAAGAAGAAGATATAGATGAAGAATGAAGAATGAAGAAAGAAGAATAAGATGAAGAAAAAGAAAAAGTAAGAAAAACATGAAGAAGAAGAAGAAGAATGCAGAGAAGAAGAATATAAGCAAGAAGAAAAAGAAGAAGAAGAAGAAGGAAAAGGAGGAGAAGATACTAGCAAGAAGAAGAAAGAAAGAAAGAAAGAAATACAGAAAGCACGAAGAAGAAGAAGAAGAAGAAGAAGAGAAGAAGAAGATATAGATGAAGAATGAAGAAAGAAGAATAAGATGAAGAAAAAGAAAAAAGAAAAAAGATGAAGAAGAAGAAGAAGAAGAATGCAGAGAAGAAATATAAGCAAGAAGAAAAAGAGAAGAAAAAGAAGGAAAAGGGAGGAGAAGATACTAGCAAGAAGAAGAAAGAAAGAAGAAGAAATACAGAAAGCACGAAGAAGAGAAGAGAAGAAAAAAGAAGAAGAAGAAGAAGAAGAAGAAGAAGATATAGATGAAGAATGAAGAAGAAGAATAAGATGAAGAAAAAGAAAAAGTAAGAAAAAGATGAAGAAGAAGAAGAAGAATGCAGAGAAGAAGAATATAAGCAAGAAGAAAAAGAAGAAGAAAGAAGAAGAAAGGAGGAGAAGATACTAGCAAGAAGAAGAAAGAAAGAAAGAAAGAAGAAAGCACGAAGAAGAAGAAGAAGAAGAAGAAGAAGAAGAAGATATAGATGAAGAATGAAGAAGAAGAATAAGATGAAGAAAAAAGAAAAAGTAAGAAAAAGATGAAGAAGAAGAAGAAGAATGCAGAGAAGAAGAATATAAGCAAGAAGAAAAAGAAGAAGAAAAGAAGAGGAAAAGGAGGAGAAGATACTAGCAAGAAGAAGAAAGAAAGAAAGAAGAAAGAAAGAAAGCACGAAAGAAGAAGAAGAAGAAGAAGAAGAAGAAGAAGAGAAGATATAGATGAAGAATGAAGAAAGAAGAATAAGAATGAAGAAAAAGAAAAAGAAAGAAAAGTAAGAAAAAGATGAAGAAGAAGAAGAAGAAGAAATGCAGAGAAGAAGAATATAAGCAAGAAGAAAAGAAGAAGAAGAAGAAGGAAAAGGAGGAGAAGATACCTAGCAAGAAGAAGAAAGAAAGAAAGAAGAAAGAAAAGCACGAAGAGAGAAGAAGAAGAAGAAGAAGAAGAAGAAGAAGAAGAAAAAGAAGAAGAAGAAGATATAGATGAAGAATGAAGAAAGAAGAAATAAGATGAAGAAAAGAAAAGTAAGAAAAGATGAAGAAGAAGAAGAATGCAGAGAAGAAGAATATAAGCAAGAAGAAAAGAAGAAGAAGAAGAAGGAAAAGGAGGAGAAGATACTAGCAAGAAGAAGAAAGAAAGAAAGAAAGAAATACAGAAAGCACGAAGAAGAAGAAGAAGAAGAAAAGAAAAGAAGAAGAAGAAGAAGAAGAAGAAGAAGAAGAAGAAGAAGAAAAGATATAGATGAAGAATGAAGAAAGAAGAATATGAAGAAAAAGAAAAGTAAGAAAAAGATGAGAAGAAAAGAAGAAGAATGCAGAGAAGAAGAATATAAGCAAGAAGAAAAAGAAGAAGAAAAGAAGGAAAAGGAGGAGAAGATACTAGCAAGAAGAAGAAAGAAAGAAAGAAAGAAAGCACGAAGAAAGAAAGAAGAAGAAGAAGAAGAAGAAGAAGAAGAAGAAGAATGTCCGTGCGTATAAGAACCCGCACACATACACATAAATACATGAGACTGTATACTTACGTATAAAGATAGATATTTAAACAGATGATATATATATATATATTATATAATATATGCATATATATATATATAATATAATATATATATATTATATATATATATTTTAAGAATGGAAAGGAGTAACTACTCGAGTTTCATCGATTGATTCTTCAGGGTTACTTTTAATTAATCGAGTTTACGATTAATCTTAGGTGTTATAAACATGCCCGTTGGAATGGGACTTAAATTTAGTAGAGGAACCCTGAAGAATCAATCGATGAAACTCGAGTAGGTTACTCCTTTCCATTCTTAAAATAAAATTTATGCTCTAATTGTATTGAGCACTTTGTATTTGTTTTTTCTCAACCTTAACCTCTGGATATTGTGCGCTTCCAACGATCGTTCTTATACGACCGGGTAAGTTAATACTTATAACATATACAATATAATATATATATATATATATATATATATATATATTATCATCTGAATAAGTATATATGCATGCATATATATATATATATATATATATATTATATATATATATATATATGCATATATATATATATATAATGCATATATATAATATATATATATAATATATATGCATATATATATATATATATGCATATATATATATATATATATATATTCATATATATATATATATATATATATATATATATATATATATATATGCATATATATATATTATATATATATATATAATATGTTATAACAAATAATGAAATATAAGGATATTATCTAGTCTGATTATATCAATTCTGATCCTCTCTCATCACTCTGTCTCTTTCCCACCTCTCTCTCTATATATATCCTCTCTCTCTCTCTCTCTCTCTCTCTCTCTCTCACTCTTCTCTCTCTCTCTCTCTCTCTCTATAATATATATATATATATATATATATAAAAGATAAAAAGAAATAAAAATTTTCTGAAAACAATACATTTTGCGGACCTTCTTTTTTTTTTAATAAAATATTGAATTTTCTCCCGTTGGAACAGAAACAACACTTTATATATATATATATATTATATATATATATATATATATATTGTGTGTGGTGTGTGTGTGTGTGTGTGTGGTGTGTGTGTGTCTGTGTTTATATATATATATGTATATATGTATGTATGTGTGTTCTATCTATATTACGGAGAGACACGTTGAACGCATCGATTCCCCACTAAATCCCTGAAGTTAAGCAGCGATGAGTCTGTTAGTACTTAATTAAGTGACCACTATAAAAAAAATTGCAGGTACTGTAATCAACCTAAATCCTTTGTTCATCAAAATGACTCGATTATGCATCAAATGCCCCGAAAAGGGTTGACATGCCGTTAAACAAAACAACCCAACATCAACCAATATTGTTTTACACAATTGCTTTCATTTTAGAAAAAGAGAGAATGGTCAAATAATGGGGGATCAGTTTATAACTTGTTAGAATAGAAAATTGAACCCCTACTTTATGATCACATTTAACCTTCTCCCGATTTCATTCTATTTTCTTTTCTTTCTTTCTTTTTTTGTGCCTTGCGTTACCATAACAACGGAATATACAATTCCGTTACAAGAATTGCTTTATTTTTTTAATATAAGGCCGCTACCGATGAACCGAAAAGCACGCCCAATTTAATGATTTTCTAAATTGGGACCCTCATAAGGAGAGAATTTATTAAAACTTTGCCACAAATATCAACACGTCCCTTCGTTTATTAGTTTTTTAAGGCAAAAGTATTGGTGAAATCGAACTTAAAGGACCTAAATTCCACATCGTATGTCACCCCTCCGAAAGAGAAAAAAAAACCCCAAAAATCAGGGAATTAACCGAATTTAATGAAATTTTCAGTGTTGATATATTAATGAATAAAATATATGATGCACCAGTTATTTTATTTAAAAACTTTTACATTTTTTTCAAGTCAGTTAACTGTGAGCCACATATCTTTGAGGCATAACAAAGATTCTCAAAGATATGATATTGTAACCGGTGTAGGAGAAGGGAATAATGTGGAGGGGTTGGTAAATTGTTCCCCTTTCCCCTGATTTTCTTCTATTTTTTTTTTTTTTTTGCCTTGCGTTACCATAACAACGGAAGATACCATTCCGTTGCAAGAATTGCTTTATTTTTTTTTAATATAAGGCCGCTACCGATGAACCGAAAAGCACATCCAATTTAATGATTTTCTAAATTGGGACCCTCATAAGGAGAGAATTTATTAAAACTTTGCACAAATATCAACACGTCCCTTCGCATATTAGTTTTTTAAGGCAAAAGTATTTTTGCATAGGGGTCGGTATAGCCCAGTCGTTAGAACAACAGCCTAGTAATCGCAAGGTTACGGGTTCGATACTGGTTCACACCCACTCAGCGCATAACTAGTACATATTATGTTATCTGATCTTTGTAGTAAAGTGAAGAGCTTATGGTAGGTGTAGGGTTCCAACTTTCTTAAATATTGATTCTCAGTCCAGTTACACAGAAGACACCAGTTCCCACTTGATAACCTAAGTTAAGCAGCGATGAGTCTATTCAATGCACAATTGGGTGACCACTAAAGCAACAGCAAGTACTGTATGCAATAAAAAAAGCGTCTGCTCTTGGTGTTTGGCCACACACCAAAAGCAGAGCCACACCAAAAGATCGAAGACTTTTGTTTTTATTAATAATTATTTTTTTCCTTAAACCAACGAAAGCCATGATGAAGGTTTATTTAAACAGACCGAAACACTGCAGCGTAGGCTTATTAAACATCATTCGTTAGTGAAACGTGTTTTTTTCAATTTTTACAATATTACACACACACGCACACACACAGACAGCCAGCCAGACAGATAGACAGACTCACACACACACACACACACACACACACACACACACATACACACATATATATATATATGTGTGTATGTGTGTGTGTGTGTGTGTGTGTATGTGTGTGTGTGTCACAACCAAAGCAGATCCACAGCAAAAGGATAGGCTTGCAGACATTTGTTTTCATTAATAATTTATTTTTTCCTTAAAGCCAACGATGAAGGTTTATTCAAACAGACCGAAACACTGCAGCGTATGCTTATTAAACATCATTCGTTAAGGAAACGTGTTTTTTTCAATTTGTACAATATTACACACACACACACCCACAACAAACAAACATACACACGCACCACACCACACCACACTACACACAAAACACACACACACACATATATATATATGTATATATATGTATGTATGTATGTGTGTGTGTGTGAGTGTGAAGAAAAATTGGAAATGAATCCGACAGTATGTGATCGAAACACTGCAGCGTAGGCGAAATAAACATTACTTTATTTATGAATTTGTTTTTTTTCAAATTTTTCATAATATATATATATATATATATATATATATATATATATATATATAATACTATCATACCTTATTATACATTTATTATATTAATCTTTATTTATATATAAATATTTGAATCGTGTCCCGGTATTTTCATTACAATACATATAAAGTACTCTTTCTAAATCGTTATTTGTAATATATGTTCGTATTCGGCGTTGTTCGTGTATTTTTCCCATTTAAATAAGTAGAATTAAACGAAAATATAAACGAAAAAAAACAATCGTAATCCCATCTTTCCATCCGATACATCTTTTTTGCAATTGAATGTGTTTTTCAACTGTATATTTGTCATGCCAGATTTTTATGAGAGCCCCGAACATTTTCATTGCGAAAAGAAATGGCTAAAAAGAAAGGAAGGTATAAAAATCGGTTAGGGAAAAACAGGAGAGCGAAAATACAAGGGAGATAAATGATGAGTATATTGTTGATGATTTTCTGTTGGATTTTTTTTTGTCTGTTTTTTTTTATTATTATTATTATTATCTTTTTTTTTATTTCTTTTCCCCTGTCGTCTGAATGTGAATTATGTTCCTGCCGTACATATATCTCTTTCTTCCCGCTGGAGTCGGTATTACTTACCAACAACATGTTTCCTTTTCTATCTCCGAGTTCTCGTTCTCGGTGCAACGAGACTTGCATGAGAACCATAAGAAGTAACAATTTTCAACATGAATAATCCATTTTCCGTGGCGAGAGAAAGAAAAGAAAACAATAAATGCAAACAGACGATAATATTATGCCACTCGCATCGCCATTTTAGATTGTCTTTTCTCGTTTTTTCTCGTTGTTTTTTTTTTTTTTTTTCAGTCATCAATAAAAAATTTAATATCTTCCTAAAAAAAAGAATCTCCGTTGCAGATATACAAAAACAAAGTGGTGGACTGGAAAAAAAATGTTTATTTAAAAAAAAAAAAAAAGTTTAGTTTAAAAAATAAAACAAAACAAAACGAAACGAAACAAACTAGAAAATGTTATTTTCTAGTAATGCATTATTTCTCGATTATATTTCATCTCAAAATTCTTTTCTAAAAAATAATAATAATAATAATAATAATAATAATAATAATAAATATAATAATAATAATAATGATAAAAATAAATATAATAATAATAATGATGATAATAATAATGATAATAATGATAATAATAATAATAATGATGATGATGATGATGATGATGATAATAATAATGATAATAATAATAATAATAATAATAATAATGATGATGATGATAATAATAATAATAATAATAATAATGATAATAATAATGATGATAAAATAATAATAATAATGATAATATAATGATGATAATAATAATAATAATAATAATAATAATAATAATAATAATAATAATAATAATAATAAACGGATCACCTTATCCCAGCAAGAAGACCAGACCTAGTATTGATAAACAAAAAAGAAAGAACTTGTCAACTGGTGGATTTTGCAGTGCCAGCAGATCACAGGGTGAAGCTAAAGGAAAATGAAAAAAAAATGGACAAATACTTGGACCTTGCCAGAGAACTGTAAAAGTTATGGAATATTAAAGTGAAAGTGATACAAATTGTAGTTGGTGCACTTGGAACGGTCCCAAAAAAGTTTGGAAAAAAGACAGGAGGATCTGGAAATCAGTGAAATAATTGAGACCATCCAGACTACTGCATTGCCGCCATCAGCTAGAATACTCAGAAGAGTCATGGGAACATAAGGAGACTTTAAAAAAAATAACTGGACCCTCTGCAGAATTAAAGATGGTGTATTCTACAGCGCAGCATTAAACTAAGCTAAGCTTTAGAATAGTTTTAACCCCTTCCCAATACCCCCGCCATAAAACAAAACAAAAAACCCTAGAAAACATGACTTTATGTATTTCTTGATTATATTTCATTCCAAAGTTGTTGTTGTTGTTTTTCGACCAATAAGTAATATAAAAGGAAAACTATTTGAACAAAAAATAGGTAAGTAAAGAAATTCTTATGTTTATTCTTGAATTTGTTTTAAATCTTATACGAATCGACATTTATTGTGGAAGCTCTATGGCTGAGTTGAAAAAAAAATGATATATTCAGACGGTGTTATTTTCATGTTCCTTATGAATAAAAATCCATGAATAGTTTCACATCAAATCAAGTTAAAATCACGTGAAAAATTTATACATCTTATTATAGTGGAGATTGTGTGTTTGTCTGTCTGTAAACTTTTTTTCATTGAGATCAAAGAGATGATAGTTTGAGGCAAACATTATTCCAGTGCCGAGGAAGCGAAATATGGAGTGAAGAAGTGGCTCAAAGAACAATTAACATAATTTTACGGGATAGGGATACATGCTCTCATTCGAAGGTGAAACATTGCTGTTGAGAGAAATGGTGACTATGAGGAGAAGTAGGGATGTGATCCACAGAGGACCAGCTTCATTTTGATGGATGATACATGTTCCTGTGTTGGTAATTATACCAGACCTAAACAAAATGGCATTATTTTTTGACTCATCTATGTAGAGAAGTAGGGATGTGATCCACAGAGGACCAGCTTCATTTTGATGTATGATACATGTTCCTGTGTTGGTAATTATACCTGTCCTAAACAAAATGACACTACTTTTTGACACACCTATGTAGAGAAGTAGGGATGTGATCCACAGAGGACCAGCTTCATTTTGATGTATGATACATGTTCCTGTGTTGGTAATAATATCCGTCCTAAACAAAATGGCATTACTGTTTGACACACCTATGTAGAGAAGTAGGGATGTGATTCACAGAGGACCAGCTTCATTTGGATGTATGATACATGTTCCTGTGTTGGTAATTATACCTGTCCTAAACAAAATGGCATTACTTTTTGACGCACCTATGTAGAGAAGTAGGGATGTGATCCACAGAGGACCAGCTTCATTTTGATGTATGATACATGTTCCTGTGTTGGTAATTATACCTGTCCTAAAACAAAATGGCATTACCTTTTGACTCACCTATGTAGAGAAGTAGGGATGTGATCCACAGAGGACCAGCTTCATTTGATATAAGATACATGTTCCTGTGTTTGGTAATTATACCTGTCCTAAACAAAATGGCATTACTGTTTGACACACCTATGTAGAGAAGTAGGGATGTGATCCACAGAGGACCATCTTCATTTTGATGTATGATACATGTTCCTGTGTTGGTAATTATACCTGTCCTAAACAAAATGACACTACTTTTTGACACACCTATGTAGAGAAGTAGGGATGTGATCCACAGAGGACCAGCTTCATTTTGATGTATGATACATGTTCCTGTGTTGGTAATTATACCTGTCCTAAACAAAATGACACTACTTTTTGACACACCTATGTAGAGAAGTAGGGATGTGATCCACAGAGGACCAGCTTCATTTTGATGTATGATACATGTTCCTGTGTTGGTAATTATAACTGTCCTAAACAAAATGGCATTACTTTTTGACAAACCTATGTAGAGAAGTAGGGATGTGATCCACAGAGGACCAGCTTCATTTTGATGTATAATACATGTTCTGTGTTGGTAATTATACCTGTCCTAAACAAAATGACACTACTTTTTGACACACCTATGTAGAGAAGTAGGGATGTGATTCACAGAGGACCAGCTTCATTTTGATATAAGATACATGTTCCTGTGTTGGTAATTATACCTGTCCTAAATAACATGGCATTACTTTTTTTACTAAACCTTCGTACATTTGCTGAAAAGGTTAGGTCTGATTTTTTTGTTTTTGGTAACTTAAAGAACGAGAGTTACCACCTGGGCCGCTTTTTATTTCTGGCCCTCGTGCACTATCCCATTGCCTGATCGCTCGGACCACTGCGTAAGAAAAGTTCGCGAATGTCTTGGACTGACCTGACACATGCCGTTCCATGGAATTTCATCATAGTAAATCTCTTTGATACCATTTTATATAAACCAGCAGATAAAAAAAAAACAAGCCTGATATATGGAAATAGAGTTTACTTTTTCCAAACCCAGCCCATGATTTCACAACGGGAGAGATGCCGGCCGAGGCTGCAACCCACAAGTCCACTCACTCTTACTCATTGCCTGATCGCTCGGACCACCACAGTGTTAGGAAACTAGCGATGAATTTAAAAATATGAAGAGGCAGATAAAAAGAAACAAGCCTCATATATGGAAATAGAGTTTACTTTTTCCAAACCCAGCCCATGATTCCACCATGGGGGAGATGCTAACCGAGAGCGACGACCCACAGGTCCACTCACTCTTACTACCTGAGCCGCTTTTTATTTCGGGCCCTCGTGCAGTATCTCATTGCCTGATCGCTCGGACCACCTCAGTGTTAGGATACTAGCGTTGAATTAAAAAATATGGAGAATCTATCAATAAGTAAAAAAACAAAAAACAAAAACCGTTACACCCAAGAACACTCAGGGTAATTCGCGGTTCGTGAAAGTCTTGGACTGACCTGACACACTCAATTCCATGGAATTTTATCATTGTAAATCTCTTTGATACCATTTTATATAAACCAGCAGATAAAAAAACAAGTCTGATATATGGAAATAGAGTCTTCTTTTTCCAAACCCAGCCCATGATTCCACCGCGGGGGAAATTCTAGCCGAGAGCGGCGACACACAGGTCCACTCACTTTTACTAACTGAGCCGCTTTTTATTTTGGGCCCTCGTGCACTATCTCATTGCCTGATCGCTCGGATCACCACAGTGTTAGGAAACTAGCGTTGAATTAAAAAAAATATGGAGAATCTATCAATAAGTAAAAAAAACCCAAAAAAACAAAAACCGTTACACCCAAGAACTCTCAGGGTAATTCGCGGTTCGTGAAAGTCTTGAACTGACCTGACACACTCAATTCCATGGAATTTTATCTTGCTGAATCTCTTTGATGCCATTTTATATAAAACAGCAGATAAAAAAACATGCCTGATATATGGAAATAGTTTTCTTTTTCCAAACTTAGTCCATGATTCCACCGCGGGGGAGATGCTAGCCGAGAGCAGCGACCCACAGGTCCACTCACTTTTACTAACTGAGCCGCTTTTTATTTCGGGCCCTCGTGCACTATCTCATTGCCTGGTCGCTCGGACCACCACAGTGTTAGGAAACTAGCGTCGAATTAAAAAATATGGAGAAGCTATCAATAAGTAAGAAAAACAAAAAAAGTCCACCGTTACACCCAAGAACTCTCAGGGTAATTCGCGGTTCGTGAAACTCTTGGACTGACCTGACACACTCAATTCCATCAATTTTACCTCGGTAAATTTCTTTGATGCCATTTTATATAAAACAGCAGATAAAAAAAAACATGCCTGATATATGGAAATAGAGTTTTCTTTTACCAAACCCAGCCCATGATTCCACCGCGGGGGAAATTCTAGCCGAGAGCGGCGACCCACAGGTCCACTCACTTTTACTAACTGAGCCGCTTTTTATTTTGGGCCCTCGTGCACTATCTCATTGCCTGATCGCTCGGACCACCACAGTGTTAGGAAACTAGCGTTGAATTAAAAAATATGGAGAAGCTATCAATAAGTAAGAAAAACAAAAAAAGTCCACCGTTACACCCAAGAACTCTCAGGGTAATTCGCGGTTCGTGAAACTCTTGGACTGACCTGACACACTCCATTCCATGGAATTTTATCTCGCTAAAACTCTTTGATGCCATTTTATATAAAACAGCAGATAAAAAAACATGCCTGATATATGGAAATAGTTTTCTTTTTCCAAACTTAGCCCATGATTCCACCGCGAGGGAGATGCTAGCCGAGAGCGGTGACTCACAGGTCCACTCACTTTTACTAACTGAGCCGCTTTTTATTTTGGGCCCTCGTGCACTATCTCATTGCCTGATTGCTCGGACCACCACAGTGTAAGGAAACTAGCGTTGAATTAAAAATATGGAGAAGCTATCAATAAGTAAGAAAAACAAAAAAAAGTCCACCGTTACACCCAAGAACTCTCAGGGTAATTCGCGGTTCGCGAATGTCTTGGACTGACCTGACACACTCCAATCCATGGAATTTTATCTCGCTAAAACTCTTTGATGCCAGTTTATATAAAACAGCATATAAAAAAAACAAGACTGATATATGGAAATAGAGTTTTCTTTTTGTCGAGTAAGACACACATACATACATACATACAGACAGACAAACACACACACACACACACACACACACACACACACACAACATACGCAAATACACTCTTTCATACACACAAATGCACACACACTCGCGAACACACAAACACACACACGCACACATACATGAACATTATCAAACAAAAAACAAAACTATTTTACACACTCACACACAATTGCACACACACTCACGCACACACGAATGCACTAATATACTCACACACGTACGCACATACTCAGACACACATACTCGCACACATAAAAGCACATATATACATACATACACACATACACATATATGAGCAAACACACTAGCACACACAAATTCAAATACCTAGTCTCACACACAGTACACACACAAATAAACTCTTTTACACACTCACACACAATTGCACACGCTCTCACGGACACACGCATGAATTCATATACTCTCATGCACATACTCACACACGTACACATATACTAAGACACACATACTTGCACACATGAAAACACGCATATGCATGCACACACGCATACACATATATGAAGAAATACACTAGCAGACAAATTCAAATACACACACACACACATCTTATTATAATGGAGATTGTGTGTTTTTCTGTCTGTAACCGAAACTATATTACTATACAAGTCACAATTCCCTTAATTATTTACGTCAAATTCTCCATGATTTCATTCTTTTAAACCTTCAGTTATTAATAAAAATTGTTTTACATTATTAATACTGTTGACCATATCTACGTACTAATAACATGCAATTGTATTTATATATACAACAAAATAACGGTTTACAGTTTGAACGAGAAGGCTAATTTGCATATTGATATTTAAAATTTTATTTTAATAAATATGTGCTTGTTATTATTGATTTCTAATTGTTTGGTTTTATCTTAAGAAATATAAACAAAAATCTCGTGGATAAATCTTAAAATAAATTTATTTACAAGAAGAAATAACTGTAATATTATCCTTTACTTCCTATTTTAACTAAATAGTTAAATTAGGAAAATTTACCAATGAAAGACGGGAGTAAGGGAAAATGATGGAATAGTTAGTTTCAAAGTTGTTCTATTTTTCGATTATACCCCCTCTGTTCCAAATCTTTTTATCTGCATTCTTAGTCAGTTTCATTTGCCTTTCTAATTTAATATGATATTTTATTATATTAAAACTTAAATACTTGCACCCTACGGAGGGTGCATATATTTGCTAGTCTAAATAATGGATTATTCTGTTTTTAATATAAACAAAGAAAGGGAAGAAAATGCACACATACACTCGCGCACACACAAACACACACACACGCACATACACACATACACAAACACAAATAAACTTTTTCACATACTCACGCACACATGCATGCACTCATATATTCTTACACCTATACTCACATACGTACGCACATACTCAGACACACATACTCGCACACATGTAAACACACACATATATATACACACACAGTTCCCCGAGTTCAAATCCTGGACGTGGTAATTGTAATACCCTTGGGAAAGGTATGAACCTTACTCTCCCTCCAGCTATGGGTAAATAGTAGAACTGACTGGACTCTTCAACCATGGTTACGTAACCAGTCTAGGAGAAGGAAAACTCTGAATTCAAACCTGTTGAACTCCGCTTGATAAATTGACCTTGTGTCACATCCTGCTCGTGCGGAGGGGTTGGTAAATATATATATATATATACACACATACGCATATATGAACACACACACTAGCACACACAAATTCACACACACACACACACACACACACACACACACACACTTCTAAATATTGGACTATTCCGTTTTTTTTATATAAAGAAAGAACGGGAAGAAAATTGACATGTTCCACAGAAATAAATCTTTTTTCCCAATCATCTTTGGGGACCATTCCAAGGTCACCAATTCAAATTGGCATAACCTTTACCCACATGTTCCATAGTTTTTTCAGTTCTCTAGCAAGATCCAGGTATTTGTCTATATTTTTACTGTCTTTGATTTTTACTCTGTGGTCTGCAGGAACGGCAAAATTCACTAGATGGATTATTTTTCTCAATGATTAACACTAAGTCTGGTCTTCTGGTCAGCATTAGGTGATCCGTTTGTATCTCAAAATCCCAGAGAATTTTATGCGTCTCCTTTTTCTAGGACAGATTCTGGTTTGTGTATATACCATTTGGTAATATGGTTGGGTAATTCCATGTCAAATTATCCAAGTCTACCACTCCCTTCAATTTTTATGAAATTTTGTCAATAATAATAGAAATTTTTTTTTGGTCATAGATGCAGTGCTATATTGGGATATTGATCTTCCTATGAAAAAAATAAGAAATAAGAAAGAGAGTAGGGGAAGTTAAAATGAGAGGTGAACGCGTGGAAGCGATAACGCTAAAATCGAACATAATGGAGAGATATGTTATGATAAACAGATGTATTCAACATATATCAATAAAGTCTGTTATAGGTGATACACCCTATTGACCAATGGAATGCGCCGACAGATTACTATAAATAACAGGGACAATTGTGGCTTAGCAGTAAGCCAGTGCGAGCAAGCCAATACTCTATTGTCGGACGTAGTTTTCCACATCTCTTTATTGTATTTGTCGACTTTCTGTTAATACATTTTTCAACATTTGTTACCCGTCGTTTTGTTCTTATTTGACCCCTTAAAACCTCAAAATAAACTGGCGACGAAGGATTCGAAGTAACTTACGCAGGTTTATCGTTTACAACAACAACACCAGCGAAACAGGATTCAAAAGACTTCACGCACAACTATCGTTTTTTTAACGACACAAAACTTGGAAGAGACGATTAAGGATCTCCCAAAAGACTCTAAAAAGAACTTCGTGCAGTAAGCGAATCCAAAAAGGAAAAAAAAAAGTGAACCAAGCTACACTGAAATTCGAAACCGCAACATCGGGATTACGAGAAAATCGTAGCAGCTCTGCAAAGGAGAATTTCTTTTTATAAGAACTCGTCAGTCCAAATAAGCAAAAAGCCGTTTTTTGTTCAAGGATCTAATTAGCAGAGAAAAAAAAATAACACTTGCTGAAAAAAAAAGTAAGTTGTACAAAAAAAAAAAAACATTTTTCTGAATTCATAACAGAATTTTTTATTCGGTTTCTCTCTCTCAAACCTTTATTTGGTTCGTTTTTTTTGTTACATATTACTAAAATGGAGGATTTTAAGGCACAAATGCTAGAAATAATTAAATACCAGCAACAACAGCAAATTGACCTACAAAAAAGGCAGTTAGAAATTGAACAGAAATCCGAAAAACAGCAAAATGATTTGCAACAGCAGCAGATTGATCTACAAAAAAACATTTCAGGAGAGACAATTGCAAACGGAACTGAAATTGATTGAAATAATGAAAGCTATAGCGGACACTGTTCTTATTTTACCCCTTAAAACCTCACAACAAAGTCGAATCGCACACAAAGCGGTCTTCATGTCTATAGCTCTGCTGATGAGGCCTAATAGGCCGAAATGTACATAGAGAGATTGATTTTTCTCGATTTTTTCAGCCTTACATTTGAATAGGTATGCTCACCTAATTCATTAATTATTAATTAATTAATTTTCAAAATTAGGTACGACTTCAATTAAGCACATATTCTCCCAAAAATTGTCGGCTAAAAAAGTCATATCAAAACACATTGTTTGTTTGTTTACTTCTCATATATCAATGTACAAAATAAGGAGGGTTTTATTGGTACCAGCGTACACGAAGACATGCATTTGCTACTTCTCGCTTGAGCAGCTTTGCTCTGCTAAAAATACCCTTTGGGTAAGTTCTAGTCATAGGTGAGTCACCTACAACAAGATCAAAAGAAGGAAAGAAGGAAAGAAAAAGAGATAGATAGATAGATAGATAGATAGAGAGAGAGAGAGAGAGAGAGAGAGAGAGAGAGAGAGAGAGAGAGAGAGAGAGAATTTATTTGTCTCATACCCCACTTGTATGGACTGGGCACAAGGCCTTGTTTTAACGTGGGCCCACCCACAAGCCGAAGCTAATGGGTGAGAGAGAACAAAGAATTGCGTCGATCCCTTCGGCATTCCCCCTCAAGGGGGCGCCTCAGGCGCTGGGCAATAAACCCAGCCCTGTCCCTTTGAGTCGAGGGGCAGGTATTGACGAGATCGACGCTATTAATTTAACACAACTCACCGGTCCAGTGGCCGAAGCTCACTGGACCTCCGCCCCGAAGGACGGGTTGAGAGTGTCTTGAGAGAGAGAGAGAGAGAGAGAGGAGAGAGAGAGAGAGAGAGAGAGAGAGAGAGAGAGAGAGATGTTTGAGTTAG
>CM042180.1:44907815-44922815 GCA_023376005.1 Doryteuthis pealeii | reverse complement strand
CGGGGTTTACCCCTCATCAGTGCAGCTAGACTTATTTTTCAGCAGCTACCTCTGGTCGGGTTCGAGACCCGAACGAACTTTCGCTCGTCAAGTCGCTTACCGATGGGTCCACAAGCAGCTGCCACTAATAGAAGGCAGAATAATCGCTATATTTCCTAAACCGGAAATAAACTCACCAGAGGTCTCTAACTTATATAAACAAGTGAGACTAGCTTTGCGCCGAAGCGGTGAATTTTTGCAATTAGTCTCTTCTAAACAGAGTGCTCAACCTGAAAATTGGGAGCGTATATAAAGCAATCTACAGACGCGCGTAAGTTAAAATAAAGGAAATGAATCCGACGGTATGAGTATAGATAAAAAGATATGAAAACACCACAAAATGCTGTTAAAGTGAAAATATTTTATATCATAGCTGATATTGAAATGTTATAAAATCGAAATATTGTTCAATATCAGCTATGTTATAAAATGTTTTCACATTAACAGCATTTTGTGGTGTTTTCATATATTTTTTATCTATACTCATATATATATAATATATATATATATATATATATATATATATATATATATATATATATTACAGACAGGCATGAACCAAGAATTGTTGAATTGCATTGAAATGAAAAGAATTAAAATGCCCCCAGGACTGGACGGGGTAGGCCTGAATCGTTCAGGACATAGTACAGACCGTCTTTGTGTATATGAGGTGTTCAAGGGCTGGCGCGGTAAGGCAGTGTACGGTGTGTGTGTGTGTGTGGGGGGGGGCGGTGTGTGTGATCGAAAGGTTGAAAATCACGCGCCCACCCAGGAACCGGAAATTAAGCGTCTGTTTAATATGTACCAAGAATGTTCCTCGTCGCAAAAGTTCGGGGGTTGAGGTGTGAGGGGGTCGTCGTGTCTGCTGCTGATGTGTCGACGCTGCCGACCCGGTCAATGCCAAAATCGTCTCATGAAAAGCCGTTAGAATGAATGCAAAAGCAGAAGACGACATTCGGGTGATAGTGAGGTGGCGGCGGCGGGAAACTCGGCCAATTACAGACGACCGTCATCTGTGACTCAAATACAGAAAAACGCCAAAGGAGCAGACTTAAGAAATAATAATAATAATAATAATAATAATAATAATAATAAAGGATAAAGGATAATTATAATTGATAATGATAATAATGATAATGATTATAATAATGATAAATACTAATAGATAATAATGATAATGATATATAATAATTATAGTATTAATGGATAATAATAATAATAATAATAATAATAATAATAATAATAATAATAATAAGAAGAAGAAGAAGAAGAAGAAGAAGGATAAAGGCTAATTATAATTGATAATGATAATAATGATAATAATTATAATAATCAGAAATAATAATAGATAATAATGATAATGATAGATAATAATTATAGTGTTAATGGATGATAATAATAATAATAATAATAATAATAATAATAATAATAATAATAATAATAATAATAATAAGGATGAATGATAATGATAATTGATAATGATAATAATGATAAGGATTATAATAATCAGAAATAATAATAGATAATATTGATAATGATATATAATAATTATAGTATTAATGGATAATACTAATAATAATAATAATAATAATAATAATAATAATAATAATAATAATAATAAGGATAAATGATAATTATAATGGATAATGATAATAATAATAACAATAATAATAATAATAATAATAATAATAATAATAAATGTAGACTTTGCGGTAATAGAGATGAGACTGTTAACCATATACTCTGCGAATGTAGCAAACTAGCACAACGAGAATACAAAACTAGACACGACTGGGTTGGGAAGGTGATCCACTGGGAATTATGCAAGAAATTAAATTTTGACCACACAACAAAATGGTATATGCATAAACCAGAATCTGTTCTTGAGAACGAAACGCACAAAATTCTCTGGGACTTTGAAATTAAAACGGATCACCTTATCCCAGCAAGAAGACCAGACCTAGTGTTGATTAACAAAAAAGAAAGAACTTGTCAACTGGTGGATTTTGCAGTGCCAGCGGATCACAGGGTGAAGTTAAAGGAAAATGAAAAAATTGACAAATATCTGGACCTTGCCAGAGAACTGAAAAAGTTATGGAATATGAAAGTGAAAGTTATACCAATTGTAGTTGGTGCACTTGGAACAGTCCCAAAAGCATTAGAAAAGGGTTTGGAAAGTTTTGATATCAGAGGAAGGATTGAAACCATTCAGAACACTGCACTGCTGCAATCTGCCAGAATACTCAGAAGAATCCTGGAGACCTGAGGAGACTTGCTGTCACCCAGACTCCAGTGAAAGACCATCAGCTAATGCTGATGTGAAAACTTATAAGGATAGATGATAATTATAATTGATAATGATAATAATGATAATGATTATAATAATAATAAATAATAATAGATAATAATGATAATGATAGATAATAATTATAGTATCAATGGATAATAATAATAATAATAATAATAATAATAATAAGGATAAAGGATAATTATAATTGATAATGATAATAATGATAATAATTATAATAATCAGAAATAGTAATAGATAATAATAATAATAATAATAATAAGGATAAATGATAATGATAATTGATAATGATAATAATAATAACAATTATAATAATAATAGATAACAGATAATGATAATAAGGATAATGGATCATAGTAATAATAATAATGAGAATGATAATAATAATGATAAATAATGATAATACTGATATAATAATAGTACTAGTGATAATAATAGATGATAATAATAGTATCAATAATTATTATTATTATTAATAATAATAATAATAATAATAATAATAATAATAATAATAATAATAATAAATAAAAGTTAGGAAAATAGACAATAATAATAGATAATATTGATAATGATGATAATAATAATGATAGATAATAATAGATAGGGATAATGATAAATACTGATAATAATAATAGTATTAATGGATAATAATAATAATAATAATAATAATAATAATAATAATAATAATAATAATAATAATAATAATAATAGAAATTGGATCATAATAATAGATATCAATATTAATGATCATGTTAATAATGATGATACATAATGATAATGATAGATACTGATGATAATAATAATATATAATAATATATAATAATAGTATTAATCAATAATAATAATAATAATAATAATAATAATAATAATAATAATAACAGAAAATGATAATGATAATAATGATAAATAATAAAAATAGATAGTGATAATAATAATAATAATAATAATAATAATAATAATAATAATAATAATAATAAACTAGAAAACAAAAATTAAAACATGATAATAATTTTAATCAAAGAGCAGCAGTGGGAATAAGCAGGAGGAGGGACTCACAAGTTTATAAGAAGTTTGGTTTTGTTTTGTTTTACGGCATATCAACCTCAGTGGGTCATCTAATGCCAATAAAGTTTTGAAATAAATCAATTCTTAATGGATAATACAATTTTTGTATAAATACATTTTTCTATTTAACCCATAGATGGGACCCTAACAGATACTACCACTCCGGGTCAGAGTGGACCAGGGAGCAATGGTGATGAAGGGGTGCTCCACATTCCCCAAACCTCCAAAACTGGAACTTCACCATCAGATAGAGTTTAACGTCATTCCCAGGACATGTAGACCCCCAGTCACCGCCTTCTAGCACCCATATGATCAAAAGGGGTGGGGGCTTGCCATAAGGGCAATAGGGTTGGGGCAATCATATAGGTGCTAGGGTTTGACTTGACCAGCCGATTGATTGGAGGGGGTCTCTCCGACCGCCCGTCTAGCCTAAGTAAGGTTCTAAGTGGAGTGTTGCAGGTCATGGACTGCTCATTCATCAAGACTCCGTCCTTAAGCATCACGGGTCGCCATTGGGGGAGCCTTACCCCTCTGCAGAGGTGCAGTCGGTGCATTCTAATGCCCCAGCCGACAGGGTGGAGTTTATAAGAAATGTTATGGGGAATGATGGGAAGAGAAGTGGGGGGAAATCATAGGCATTTGTTAATATGCTGGCTTGTTTCGAAGTTGATCTTGTTTAAGGTGGATTTAAAAAGAACCATGAAAACATCTCCTCACTTCACACCTGATGATGGCACTAAGGAGTGCAGAAAGTACGTGTAAGAAACTTCGGCGGATTCATTCACCAATTCCACCCTGATATAAAAAAATATATTGCCAGAGAATTGGAAAGGATAGAAAAGAACCTTGTCAGACAAGAATTGTCCGTAGAATTCAACAAAACATGCATCCGGTTTAGCTCAGTCGGTAGAGTACTTGGCTAGGAATCGCAAGGTTCCTCGTTCGATACCGTCCATCGATAACAATAAATATAGCACAGGGATCTATGTGGTAAAGTAGGAGCTGATGGTAGGTCGGGCACTCCACAACAGACGCTAAAAAACCATCTCCTTGGTTTAGCGCTAGTGAAAAGGGGATAGACCCCCTCACAGTCTAGCTGATACCGACTTTAGGCCTCCCAACGACTTTAATTACTTATATATATATATATATATAGTTAGGATTCCATTGAAAATATTAAGTGATGGTTATAATGAAACGTTTACAAATTAATCGAATTTCCTCATTAAATAATCCATATATATATATATATATATATATATATATATATATATATGTATATTTGGGAGAATATGTGCTTAATTGAAGTCATACCTAATTTGAAAATTAATTAGTTGATAACTAATGAATTAGGCGAATATATATGTTCAAATGTAAAGCGTAAACAAATCGAGAAAAAGTCAATCTCTGTATGTACATTTCGGCATATTATGCCTCACCAGCAAAGTTATTGACAGGAAACCCCCTGTGTATGATTCAAACCCTAACTGCCAGGCTGTTTCAAATTAGATATGACTTCAATTAAGCACATATTTTCCCCAAAATTGTCGGCTATCACCATCTCAAACAGACTGTTTGTTTACTCTCATATATATATATATATATATATATATATATATATATATATATATATATAGGTCGAAATGTACATTCAGTGATTGATATTTTCTCGATTTGTTTAGCCTTACATTTGAACATATATGCCAGCCTAAATTTATTAATTATTAACTAATTAATTTTCAAAATTAGGTATGACTTCAATTAAGCACATATACTCCAAAAATTGTCGGCTTAAAGCCATTTAAAAAAATAAACACATTTGTTTTTTTACTTAACTTCATATATATATATATATATATATATATATATATATATATATATATACTAGCAAATATATGCACCCTCCGGGTGCAAGTATTTAAGTTTTTAATGTAATAAAATATTAGATTAGATTAGAAAGGCTAATGAAACTAAATAAGAATACAGATAAAAAGATTTGAAACAGAGGGAGTATAATAAAAGATTTGAAACAGAGGGAGTATAATAAAAAATGGAACAACTGAAACTTACTCTTCCATCACTCTCGTATTTCATTGTTATTTTTCCTAATTTAAGTATTTAGTTAAAAGAGGAAGTAAAGAATAAAATGACAGTTATTTTATCTTGTTAATGGATTTCATTTAAGATTCATTGAAGAGATTTTTGCTTATATTCATTAAAATAAAACCAAACAGTTAGAAATCAATAATACTAAGCACATATTTATTAAATTCGATTTTTTAATATTAATATGCAAATTAGACTTCCCGTTCACACTGTAAACCGCTATTTTGTTGTATATATAAATATAATTGCATGTTGTCAGTATGTAGACATAGTTAACAGTATTAATAATGTAAGACAATTTTATTAATAATTGAGGTTTAGATAAAAATAATGGAGATTGTGATGTCAATAACTAGGAGAATTGTGACTTGAGTAGGAATATAGTTTCGGTTACAGACAGAAAAACACACAATCTCCATTATAATAAGATATATTATCAATAAATGACTCTCAGTTTGGAAGTAATCATCACTGATCAGTAATGTAAAATCTGGGTACATATAATAATAAGTAGAGTTGGTTTAGAATCAGTCAGAGAAGTTATCATATAAATTGTTTTAATAAAACATAAGCTTATGCGAACAGATAAGCTCAGTTGACCGGATAAAAGAAAATGAGATGTGACATAAATATGAAAGTTTCATTAAACAATCGCCATTTTGTTTTTGGTTTGTTTTGTTTTTTTTTGGCTGTGTGTTTTGATTTGTCCTTTTCTTTCTTTCTTTCTTTCTTTCTTTCTTTCTTTCTAAGTACGTTTCTTTTCTTTTTTACTTTCTTTTTTTTTTTTTTCTTTCTTTCTTTCTTTCTTTCTTAGGACATTTTTTAAAAACTTTCTTTCTTTCTTTCTTTCTTTCTTTCTCGTCTATCGTTTGCTTTATTCTTTCTTTCTTTCTTTCTCGTCTATCGTTTGCTTTATTCTTTCTTTCTTTCTTTCTCTTCTATCGTTTGCTTTATTCTTTCTTTCTTTCTTTCTTTCTTTCTTTCTTTGGACTTTTCTTTTTATTTTCTTTCTTTCTATTTTTCTTTTTTTTTTTCTTTCTTCTTTCTTTTGTACTGTTCTTTCTTTCTTTCTTTCTCTTCTATCGTTTGCTTTATTCTCTCTTCTTTCTTCTTCTTTCTTTCTTAAGACTTTTCTTTTTATTTTCTTTCTTTTTTTTCTTTCTTTTTTTTTCTTCTTTCTTTTTTTCTTTCTTCCTTTCTTTCTCTTCTATCGTTTGCTTTATTCTCTCTTTCTTTCTTTTTTCTTTCTTAAGACTTTTCTTTTTATTTTCTTTCTTTTTTCTTTCTTTCTTTCTTTCTTTCTTTAATAGTACCTTTCTTTCTTTCTTTCTTTCTTTCTTTGTTCTTTTCTTTTGTCTTTCTTTCTTTCTTTCTTCTCCCTTCTTCCTTCCTCTTTCTTTCTTTCTTTTTTCTTAGCACTTTTCTTCTTTCTTTCACTCTTCACTTCTTTCTTTTTCCTTCTTTCTTTCTTTCTTTCCTTAATATTACCTTTTGCCTTTCTTTCTTATTTCCTTCCTCTTTCTTTCTAGCACTTTTCTTTCTTTCTTTCTTTCATCCTTCTTTCCTTCTTTCCTTCCTCTTTCTTTCTTTCTTTCTTTCTTTCTTTCTTTCTAGCACTTATCTTTCTTTTATTCGTCACTTCATTCAAAAGGGATAATAAGTGACAATAAAACCCAATGAATAATAATAAAAACAAAAAGATAAGACACAAAACAAAAGCCAATTTCACCGACTAATCTCTTCGTCAATGAATAATGGCCTTCTTACGAAAAAGACTGATTTAAAATTCGCAGCCATACCAGTAACAAAAAACAAAAAAGTTTTCCCCTAATTCTCTTGTTATTGAATACAAACGAAGAGACTCAATATTTTCCTTTCTTTTATTATCTCGAAAGATATACTAAATAAATTATAAATCGTCATCGATGTCATCTACGACCTAGATAATGACAATGGAATTAGCTGTTATAATTCTGGTCGTCATTTCCTATAAATTATTTCTGACAAAAACTCGGAAGAGAGAAAAAGACGATATACATGTGACTTGTTAATTAAACCTAGCATTTGTTAATTGTTCCGTTTACCTTGTATCTTTGCTTAGTAAAATTTTTCCCCTATCCTTAATACTCGTTGTGTTTCTTCCTTATTGCTAATTGCTCTGTTCACCTTGTATCTTTGCTTAGTAAACCTTTTCCCCTATCCTAATACTTGTTGTTGTTTCTTCTTATTGCTTTCTCTGTTCACCTTGTATCTTTGCTTAGTATACCTTTTTCCCCTAACCTTGTAACTTTTGTTTCTTCCTGTCTATTAACTCTGAGACTCAAGTTACAACATTTGGCGATGAGATACGATAAACCCTATGACTCACAAGGAAGTGAAATTTCTTTTTCTTTCTTTCTTTTTTTTCTTTCTTTCTTTCTTTCTTTCTTTCTTTCTTCTTTTTTCTTTTCTTTCTTTCTTTTTTCTTTCTTTCTTTTTTTTCTTTCTTTTTTTCTTTCTTTCTTTCTTTCTTTTTTCTTTCTTTCTTCTTTTTTTCTTTCTTTCTTTCTTTTCTTTTTTCTTTCTTTTTTTTTTTTTTTTTCTTTCTTTCTTTCTTTTTCTTTCTTTCTTTTCTTTTTTCTTTTTCTTTCTTTTTTCTTTCTTTCTTTCTTCTTTCTTTCTTTCTTCTTTCTTTTTTTCTTTCTTTCTTAGTACTTTCCTATAAATTATTTCTAACAAAATCTCGGAAGAGAAAAAAAAAAACGACATCACATGAGACTTGTTAATTCAACCTAGCAATTGTTAATTGCTCCGTTTACCTTGTATCTTTACTTTGTAAACCTTTTTCCTATCTTTAATACTTGTTTTGTTTCTTGCTATTGCTAATTACCCTGTTCACCTTATATATTTACTTAGTAAATCTTTTCTCCTATTCTTAATGCTTTGTTTCTTCCTATTGGTAATTACCTGTTCACCTTATATCTTTGCTTAGTAAATCTTTTCTTCTATCTTAATGCTTTGTTTCTTCCTATATATTAACTCTGAGTCTGAAGTTACAACACTTGGCGATGAGGATACGATACACCAAAGGAAGTGAAATCTTAAAAGGGAAGATGTCATATAGTGTCTATATGATGAGGGTCTAATGAACTGTTTTTCCAATAAATTATTTTTGACGAAACCTCGGAAGAGAGAAACAACGAGATCTCAAAGCACTTGTTTTATTCAACCTAGCAATTGTTAATTGCTCCATTTACCTTGTATCTTTACTTAGTAAACATTTTCCCCTATCCTTAATACTCGTTGCGTTTCTTACTATTGTAATTACTCTGTTCACCTTATATCTTTGCTTATAAACCTTTCCCCTATCCTTATTACCCGTTGTATCTCTTCCTATTGATAATTACTCTGTTCACCTTGTATTGTTAGTCTTTCTAATTTGATATATTTCATTACATTAAAACTTAAATACTTATGCCCGGCGGAGTGCCCATATGTTTGCTAGTTACCATATAATGAAAGAATTCTTTGCCTCAAAGAAAGAAAACTAAGAGGTGATCTAATTGAAAATTTCTAAATGATTAATGGAATTTCTAATTATGGTCGACATTTTTTAAGTATTTCTCCTCGAACTGGAAACTTATCCTGAAGCAAGTTTTCAAAAAACTAAGTCTATTAAACCAATTGGATATATTTTTGATTAATAGAGTTATATATTTTTTCAACAAATCGCCTAATTTGTCTAAAAACTGCAAAAAAGTAAAAAGATAAAATTAATTTTGATGGTTTAAGAAATAATGGTAAAAATAGCTTAAGACGGAATTTTGGTTTGGTTTGTCTGTCGATTGCAGTAAGCGTGAAACTAATAGTAACAAGATAATAATATCCATAATATAATATATTATTTGACTTTAAACCTGCTCTGCTATTTTAGCATTGAGCACCTTTATATGCCAATACTTTTCTCATTCATTCTCTATTCATTTTATATTGTATATTATATATATATATATATATATATATATATATATATATATATATATATATATATATATATATATATATATATATATTATTCAATATCATTCAAAATAAAAATTTCACTCTGATGAAGGTCGAATCTTCTCTGTGTATGGAATATTTTCACATTTTTCTATTATTATTATTTCATTTCATTTGTTTATTTAATGATAGTAATAGTTTGAACTGTGTACACAGAGATGAACTGACCGAAACACATGTGTAAGTGATATTGATTAAATTCATCTTTTATTATCCATTCTGTTCTTTCTTTTCTTTATTCATTCTTCCTGATATATATATATATATATATATATATATATATATATATATATATATATATATATATATATATATATATATATATATATATATATATATATATATATATATATATATATATATATATATATATATATATATATATATATATATATATATATATATAAATATATATATATATGAATTTTTTTCTTCTAACGGTTGTTCATCCTGTCTTTCTCTCATATGTTGCTCTTGATGATGGCCGATCTATTAAAGCGGTCGAAACAGATTTCTGTCAGCAATTATGAACATCATTTGTTTTTTCAAAATGTTAAATTCATATATATATATATATATATATATATATATATATATATATATATATATAAACCAAAATACATAAGTAAAAAATATAACAGAAGATTTAGATTTTTAAAAATCTAAA
Source organism: Doryteuthis pealeii (assembly GCA_023376005.1). NCBI lineage: Eukaryota > Metazoa > Mollusca > Cephalopoda > Myopsida > Loliginidae > Doryteuthis > Doryteuthis pealeii. The sequence goes on along the minus strand of CM042180.1, from coordinate 44,912,589 downwards.
TCTTCTGTTATATTTTTACTTATATATATTTTGTGGGTCATTTAATGCCGACAAAGTTTTGAAATAAATTCATTCTCAATGGATACTCAATTTTTTAATAAATACATTTTTCTATTTAAATCTGATCTGTATATATATTTTTACAAACCCCTCCACAAGAGCAGGATGTGACACAAGGTCAATTTCTTTAGCGGAGTTTAACATATTTTAATTCTGAGATTTCCTTCTCCTAGACTGGTTACATAGCCAAGTTTAAAGAGCCCAGAGTCGAACCCACGTCCTTCAGAATGTGAGAGCGCTGTGGACGATCAGTGAAATAGGAAATAGCAGAGTGGCCCGGATGTAAGTGGTCGCGCCGTAAGGATTGACGCGTACTTGCACTGCTGACGAGTGTCGCACGTGCTGCACGGACAATTCTGAGTCAGGAGCCCGGATGTGGTGAAATTGAGGTATATTTTAAGGACTTACCATCCCGGACCAGACAGAGTGTTATATACCTTTCTTACTTCTTACTCTGTCGTCTACTCTTCTGGCCGGCTTCTGATCGTCTATCATCTATCATCTATCTTGGTCTGGTATATCTTCTAAGGTCTCGTCTGGTCTTCTATTGAGGATTCCGGGTCTGGTTTCTGTTGGGATCATTCCTTATCAGAAGCCCTGTGCCATTGTTAGTTTTTAGTAATAAACACAAGACTTCGATTTACGATGATTTTACTTTATTCGTAGATTCCCCAGACCAGACATCTGCGCAGTGAGACTCACATCTTGCTAGCTTCGCTTCTAAGTCCTAACTCTAACTCACTGAGTTGCTTACCCCTTAAACCGGAAGGGGCTTCTATCGGGGTTCCGTTTCTCACGGTCTATCCCGCAAGGCAAGGTCAGAGTGAGGTCAAGCATTGTCACTCACTCTCAAGGCCATCAGCTGCACTAATATGATTTCTACACTATTGTCATAATCATTAGGTATCTAATGATTATGTAACAAGAGGACAACTGCAGTAGCATTCTGTTCTCGAGACGAGCGGGGTAGAGATATAATTTTGGATATTGTTGGTGAGACGAGCGTGATACAGTTGGGAGCGTTTAGACTGTCGATTGGTAGAACATTGCGTCAGACTTGACTGTGACCCCCCTACACTGATTAGAAGCTATTTCGGCTTTTTATACAATAGCACAAATTCTACTTAGCCGTGAGGGTGAGGGTGATGTGGTGGCATGGCTGAAGAAGGTTCGTCTTGTGGCGAGACTGCAGATGGTTGATGGCGTGGCCAGCTTGCTGCCGTTATATTTGGAAGGGGACGCACTTGCACTTTATATGGAAAGTTAGGAGTGTTTAACCTGTCGATTGGAAGAACATTGTGTCAGACTTGACTGTGACCCCCCCACCCACTGATTAGAAGTTTTATATAGAAAATAATTAGAATATATTTAACATAAGTGTAATCTTTTTATACGCGTTCCTATTTAATTTTGTTGGTTTTTCTAATTTAATATATTTCATTACATAAAAACATAAAATACTTTACCTATATACTAAGTCAAAACTCAATCAGTTGAAGGAAGAGAGTATTTCGATATGGCACTGTGCCAATATTTACGGTGCCAAGTGTATAAGACATTCCAGTCTGTGATATGCACATTGAAATTGTAATGAAATTATAAAAAGAAAAGAGAAAAGTGACAAGGCGGCACTGTGGTGGCGTGGTAGAGGGACAAAGTAGTAGAGAGGTAGTGTGGTGGCGTGGTAGAGGGATAGTGTGGTAGCGTGATGGAGAAGTGGAGAAGCTGTGTTGTGGAGTGATGATGTGGTGGTGTGATGGGATTTAATTCAAATTCTGATTTTTGACGAGACACAGAAAAAAAAAGAGCAAATAAATGATTTTTTTAAAAAAGACGTTCATAAATATTCATGTTGTACCCTTTCTCTCTTTCTTTCGTTTCCAATATTTTATAGTCAGTACTGATAATCTTCTTACTAAATCATTTGTAACGCCAGAAACAAGACATACAGCCCATTATATATATATATATATATATATATATATATATATATAAAGATAAAAAGTCACTTACCAGTGAATATGGGCACGATGGTTGGGAGGTGCAAAATTTAGGGGGTAAGTCAGCGATATAACAAACACAAAGTGCTCAATACGAAGTAGAGCAAATTTATTACAAAACTGGTACAAGAGATAACCTACTCGAGTTTCACCATACGGATCTTCAGGGGTAAAACCACTGGTTTATCCTTATGGCAAGCCCCAACCCCTTTTTATCATATGGGTGCTAGAAGGCGGTGGCTGCGGGTCTACATGTCCTGGGAATGACGTTAAACTCTATCTGTTGGTGAGGTTCCAGTTTTGGAGGTTTGGGGAATGTGGAGCACCCCATTCATCATCATTGTTCCCTGGTCCACTCTGACCCGGAGTGGTAGTACCTGTTAGGTTCCCATCTATGGGTTAAATAGAAAACTGTATTTATAAAAAAAATTGTATTATCCATTAAGAATTGATTTATTTCAAAACTTTATCGGCACTAAATGACCCACTGAGGTTGATATGCCGTAAAACAAAACAAACCAAAACCAAAAAAAACACTGGTTTAATCGAGGTACTGATTAATTGCAGTCGATCACACGTATGTGTTCAATTATTATACATTGTATTATACAATGAACAAACAGTGTGATCGACTGCAATTAATCAGTACCTCGATTAATTCAGTGGATATAACCCTGAAGATCCTTATGGTGAAACTCAAGTAGGTTATCTCTTGTACCAATTTTATGATATATATATATATTACATACATACAGATGTATGTATCAAAACGGTTAAAATCCCCTTCGCATTCTGTGGTTGACTATAGCCTAGCGGTTAAGCTGTCAGATTGATGCTGAATCGATCAGATTTCAATCCAGCTGTAGGTTGCTTACAAATGTCTAGCCACACTGAAGAGACTTGATAAGTCGAAACACGTGTCTGTGGATGACTATATATATATATATATATGTATATATAATTGGTAAAGAAAAAGCTTAAAAATCGGTCATTTTGCGGATATAGATCTATTTCTACCCACAGGTATCAGTGATACCAATTATATTGTTCTGTTCAATTAATATTGAACATCGAGCTCTCAATTTTGACCTGAGCAACTCGAACATTCTGCCGTTGAACTTAAAATTATTCCTAGTACCAACTGACTTAGTAAGCCAGCTAGGGATATATATATATATATATATATATATATATATATATATATATATGAGGAAAAATGAGTAAAGAAAAGAAAAGTAAATGGATAAAATGAATTTAATCAATTCACTTACACATGTGTTTCGGTCAGTTTATGTGTGTGAAAATATTTCGCACACATACAGAGAATCGACCTTCATCAGAGTGAACATTTATTTTATATAAAAAAAAATATATAAATATAAAAAAATATTATATAAAAATAAATAATATAAAAAATATATATAAAAATATATATATAAATAATAAATAATAAATAAATAAATAATAATATAAATAAATAATAATAATAATAATAATAATAATAATAATAATAATAATAAATAAATATAAAAAAATATATATATAAAAAATAAATGTTCACTCTGATGAAGGTCGATTCTTCTATGTGTGGAAATATTTTCACACACATAAACTGACGAAACACATGTGTAAGTGATATCGATTAATGTGATATATTAAATTCATTTTATCCATTTACTTTCTTTTCTTTACTCATTTTTCTCATATTGTCGGATTCAATTCCTTTTCCATTTTTACATATATATATATATATATATATATATATATATATATATATGCATCGGTTTAGCTCCGTCTGAATAGGTCGAAATGTACATTCAGGGATTGACATTTTCTCGATTTGTTAGCCTTACATTTGGACATATATGCCCGCCTAAATTCATTAATTATTAACTAATTAATTTTCAAAAATTAGGTATGACTTCAATTAAGCACATATCCTCCATATATATATATATATATATATATTATATATATATATACATATATATATATCGTGGCGGAGGAGATGATATATATATATATATATATATATATATATATATAAGGAGAGAATAATCTCAGTGTGTAGAGACTTTGCTTTGTTCTTTTATCTAAAGATTGCCTGAACTTTAGCGTCAATAAATAAATAAATAAGTAAATAAGTGAAAAAAAATAAAAACAGTATAACAAAATACCCTCCCCCAATCCCCAAATAAAAAAAATGTCTGGAAAGCCGATATATATATATATATATTATATATATATATATATATATATATTTCTCCACTTCTTAGGAAGTCTTATGACGTTTCTAGGAAGTCATGACACTGCGAAGATATCGGAATAAACAATTCCATTCCCTAAAGGCGCGAAACGAGGAAATCCTGATAATAAAATCAATTAATGACATATTTCAACCCCACCCCCGCACACCGACCCAACAACCAATACCTATCCAAATAAGGCGATAACCTATAGTGATGTATCCTATTTATGACGTTAAACAGCATCTATTGGTGAAGTTCCAATTCTTGAGCTCTGGGCCCCTACGATCAATTGGCTGTCACGTCAAGCTATATAACTATTTACTATTTTTATATTAGTATTTTACTATTTTATTATTCTAGCAATATATCATCCTCCGGTGCAATATTTAAGCTTTTAATGTAATAAAAATAGTTGCTATTAATTAGAGGGGGGCTAATCGAAACTAAATAGATACAGATAAAATG
>CM042180.1:44904756-44907715 GCA_023376005.1 Doryteuthis pealeii | reverse complement strand
TGTTTAAATATACAATCAATGTCAAATTAAGCTTTTAGCACGGTTAATTCCACACTGAAAACTGGTATTTTTGTTGTATATATAAATACAATTGCATATTATTAGTATTTAGGTAAGGCCAACAGTATTAATAATGTCAAACAGTTTTATTATTAATTGAGGTTTAAATAGAAATAGAATCATGGAGAATGTGACGTAAATAACTAAGGGAATTGTGACTTGAGTAGTAATAGGGGTTACAGACAGAAAAACTCACAATCTCCATTATAATAAGATTTTATTATTTACTCCATTTGAGTTTTCACATCAGTGTTAGCTGATGGTCTTTCACTGGAGTCTGAGTGACAGCAAGTCTCCTCAGGTCTCCAGGACTCTTCTGAGTATTCTGGCAGATTGTAGCAGTGCAGTGTTCTGAATGGTTTCAATCCTTCCTCTGATATCCAAACTTTCCAAGCCCTTTTCTAATCCTTTTGGGACTGTTCCAAGTGCACCAACTACAATTGGTATAACTTTCACTTTCATATTCCATAACTTTTTCAGTTCTCTGGCAAGGTCCAGATATTTGTCTATTTTTTTCATTTTCCTTTAACTTCACCCTGTGATCTGCTGGCACTGCAAAATCCACCAGTTGACAAGTTCTTTCTTTTTTGTTAATCAACACTAGGTCTGGTCTTCTTGCTGGGATAAGGTGATCCGTTTTAATTTCAAAGTCCAAGAGAATTTTGTGCGTTTCGTTCTCAAGAACAGATTCTGGTTTATGCATATACCATTTTGTTGTGTAGTCAAAATTTAATTTCTTGCATAATTCCCAGTGGATCGCCTTCCCAACCCAGTCGTGTCTAGTTTTGTATTCTCGTTGTGCTAGTTTGCTACATTTGCAGAGTATATGGTTAATAGTCTCATCTCTATTACCGCCAAGTCTACATTTACTATTTTGTTGGGTCTTATCAATTTTCGCTTTGATGTAGTTTGTCCTTTATTATTATTATTATTATTATTATTATTATTATTATTATTATATTTTCTATTTAAAATGATACTAAATAGGATACAATGTATAAAAGGACAAACACTTGGTCGAAACACGTGTCGGCATTTCAATAAACAATTTTTATCCATGCAACATTTTTCTTCACATTTATTTTTCAACAACATGTGATTATATGCGTGGTATGTGTATTTAATATTGTGGAGTTCGTAGGGTTCGTAAATGCAAATTTATAACCACTTACCTTGGATGAATTTAATTTGCTGTTCTGTATTGATTGTCCCAACCCTATACCTTTATGACAAACCCTTTTTATTAAATACTAGCAGTAGCTACCCTCAGAAAATACGGAAGTTTATCAATGAGTATTTAATTTTTAGTCATAGTAAAAATCATTAACACATAGAATAGAATAAATCTTATTTAATAACGACTAGCAGCGGCTACCCAGCATGACCTGGGTAGAGGGGGATTTTTAAAGTTAGTCCCGCAGATCCATTATTACTGAATTGTGAGTTGAATCCTCGTGGGATGCCCCTTTTAAATCCCTATATAAAAAAAAAGAAAAATAGACCTTGCATTGATCCAGCTACTCTGAAAAGAAATGTTAATGTCTACTATCTAAAATATTAAATGAAAAAAAAATCCATGCTGTTATCATTTGAATTTTATTTTTTTAATTATCTTCACGAATATAAATCAAATCTCTATTATTTTTGCTCAAAAACCAAGCCCTGGTAATATTTAATGTGTATATATATTTACTTTGTCGTTAATTGTTTTATTTTCGAAGTTTCCTCCGGACATACAGATACACACAATCGCCCTTTATATATGTATAGATGACTCTGAAAAGATTTAGATTTGCCTTAAAACAGCCGATGTTATTAGTATGTTTGAAATCCAATGTGTCTTATATATCACTAAGAAATAAAGTGGGAATTTGCATAATGGTTTTAATAAAACAGGGTTTAATGAATAATTACTTGGTTGTACTGGAACTTCACCACTACATGTAGTTTAAACATGTAGTTTAACGTAATACTAAGACCCTCAGCTACCACCGTCAAGCACATCTATCCATATATAAAGGGCAGTTGTGTGTATATTAAATGTCCGGAGGAAACTTCGAAAATAAAACAATTAGCGACAAAGTAAATATATATACACATTAAATATCACCAGGGCTTGGTTTTCTATACATATATAAAGGGCAGTTGTGTGTATGTATGTCCAAATATAATCTATACATATATAAATGGCAGTTGTGTGTATGTATGTCCAAATGTACTCTATACATTTATAAAGGGCAGTTGTGTGTATGTATGTCCAAATGTAATCTATACATATATAAAGGGCAGTTGTGTGTTCATATATGTCCGGTGGAAACTTCGAAAATAAAACCCACGAGGATTCAACTCACGATTCAGTAATAATAGATCCGCGGGACTAACTTAAAAAAAACCCCTCTACCCAGGTAACGCCGGGTAGCCGCTGCTAGTCGTTAATAGATAAGATTTATTCTATTCTGTGTGTTAATGATTTTTACTATGACTAAAAATTAAATACTCATTGATAAACTTCCGTAATTTCTGAGGGTATTATGACGTAAGCACCGACGTAGTTTCCGTTACGATTTAGTTTGCTTTGTTTTGTTTTACGACATATCAACCTCAGTGGGTCATTTAATGCCGACAGAGTTTTGAAATAAATTCATTCTTAATGGATAATCATTTTTTTTTATAAACGCAGTTTTTCTATTTAACCCATAGATGGGACCCTAACAGGTACTACCACTCCGGGTCAAAGTGGACCAGGGAGCAATGGTGATGAAGGGATGCTCCACATTCCCTAGAACTCCAGAAGTGGAACCTCACCATCCGATAGAGCTTAACGTCATTCCCAGGACATGTAGACCCTCAGTCAACGCCTTCTGGCACATATATGATAAAAAGGTTGGGGCTTTCCATG
>CM042180.1:44892256-44899756 GCA_023376005.1 Doryteuthis pealeii | reverse complement strand
GAATAAAAAAATAATAATAAAATAGAATGATATTAAAATAAGATGAAATAAAATTTCGCCTTTTTACATTTCAAAAAATAAAATAACGAAAAGATAACGAGAACGAAAAGATGAAAAAACAAAAATAATAAAATAAAATAAAAAAATAATAACGTAAAAATAAAACGAAAATACAAAAAATAATAAAGGAATAAAATAGAATAATAAAAAAAGATGAAAATAAATAAAATAAGATAAAAAAAGTAAAAAAGTAAATAAAAATAAATTAAAAAATATAAAATTAGAATAAAAGTTAAAAATGAAAATAAAATAAAATAAAAAAATAAAAAAGAAAATAAAAATAAATTAAAATAAAATAAAAAATAAATTGTAAAAAATATAAAAAAATTAAATAATTTTTATATAAAAATAAAATAAAAATAAAAAAAATAAATTAAAAAAACAAAAATAGATTAAAAATAAAAATAAAATAAATTATTATAAATAAAAAAAATAAATAAATTAAAAATAAAAATAAAATAATAAATAAAAAAAATAAAAATAAATTATAAAAAAAAAAAATAAAAATAAATTAAAAAAATAAAAATAAATTAAAAATAAAAATAAAATAAAAATAAATTAAAAAAATAAGAATAAAAATAAATTAAAAAAATAAAAATAAATTAAAAAATAAAAATAAAATAAAAATGAATTTAAAAAAATTAAAATTAAAATTAAAATTAAAATTAGAATTAAAATAAATTAAAATGAATAGAAATAGAGTAGAATGTTTCCTTCTTATACACCAGAAACAGAAATAACGACGAAAAACGAAAATACATGAAATTAATAAAATAATAAAAATCAATAAAAAAATCCCCCACCCCGTTCCCGTTGATCAAAATGAATTTTGACGGTCATAACGCGAGGTTCTGGTGGGGGGGGGATGAAAGAGAGTTATTGACTCTGAGGTAAACTTTCTAGTGATTTCAAGTAACGAATGACGGATCTGGTGGCCTATGGTTGGATGTTTTTCTTCTTCTCTCTTTTGGTTTTCTGCCCAGACAATGCAAGGTCAGAATAGAATGCGGTGAATTCTGTTCGTCAAGTTTGAAATGTTGAACTTGTCAGGTGACAGTGGTGTCACTGAGTGACGGGAAAAGGCAATGCTTTTCAAAGTCATTTCAACAAACAGACATAAATTAGACTAGATAAATTGATTCCATCATTTCTAGTGCTTTCTCACCTTTATACACACACAGATACTATATTATATATTATATATATATATATTTATATATATATTTATATATATATATATATATATGTGTGTGTGTGTGTATCTAATATTATATATATGTATATGTATATATATATGTATAAATATATATATATTTCAAATCAGAATAACATCTCTTTCGGAGGTATAAGTCGACACGTACATACCAGAAACATTCTTATATATATATATATATATATATATATTATATATAATATATATATATATATATATATACACGTATATGTGTATTATACATATATATATTATTGATCAAAGCCTGAAGAAAATACCAGAATCTGAAACACGTGTTGCATATGGAAGAATACATTTTTTTTCTAAAAACAGAAATTGGTGCTCAAGGAATGCCACAAACCCAATCAACGATTGACCTCAGGTTTTCCCTCTCCTAGACTGGTTACCTACCCAAGGTTAAAGAGCCCAGTCTGCCCTACTGTTTTACCCATAGCTGGAGGGAGAATATATGGATTCATACCTTTCCCAAGGGTATTAGCGCTATGTGAAATGCAAAACAGCCTTGTCTGGGATTTTGAACTCGGGTTGACAAGTCCATTTACAACAACTCTAACCATTATTCCACGCGCCTCCACACGCACACACACACACACACACACCACAACAACACACACACACACACACACATATATATATATATATATATATATATATGTGTGTGTGTGTGTGTGTGTGAAATTAAAAAAATGCTGAATGGATAAGATATATTTTATTTTTTACTCACACGTGTTTCGGTCAGAAGTTTATCCATGCACACATGCACTCTATCTATTATTATTTTAGTTACCAAATACAAAGTAAAATAATAATAATAGAAAAGTACAAAATCTTTTAGTATACAAGGAATAATGGCCTTCGTCAGTGTAAATTCTTTGGTATTTCTCTGAATGTTTGAGATGAGACTTGATGATTAGTATCATCTGCGTTATTAGGACTATTGTCCTCATCTTCATTGTTATCTGTACAACGCTTCGGCCGATATGCCCTCCGGCCTTCTTCAGGCATTTCTTATCGGACTCGGGAACCTTCTCGGACTTGGGAACCTTCTTTTCGAACTCAGGAACTTTCTTGTCGTAATCGGGAGCCATCACGGAACTTCGAATTTAACCCTTTATTCAGTCCACGGGGGTATCCTGTTCTCATTCCGCTAACCATAGATGGGGTAGGAGTTGTGTTATTTTTCTATGTTACTGCCGCCGGTCAGGATTGAACCTGGAATCCAGAGATAACTGTCACTTAGAACTGTCTTAACCTAACTACCTTACCCACTAGGCCATGAGTCCAATTGGATAACTGAAGAAGGCCGAAGATCATATCGAGCGAAACGTTGTACAGATAACAATGAAGATGAGGACAATAGTCCGAATAACGCAGATAATACAAATTCTTTGGTTTAAAAAAACCCCCAAAATCCATAAAACCTTGCCTATCTTTCTCCCTCTCTCTCTCTCTCTCTCTCTCTCTCTCTCATAGTATATATATATAATATATATATATATATATATATATATATATATAATCAAATATTAGAATACGCCTTAAAGCTGAAAGTGATACCAATTGTAGTTGACGCACTTGGAACGGCCAAAAAAAAAAGCTTGGAAAAAAGACCGGAAGAACTGAAAATCAAAAGGAAGAATTGAGACCATCCAGACAACAACATTGTTGAATTCGGCAAGAATACTCAGATGAGTCCTAGGGATTTGAGAAGACTTGTTGTTACTCAGATTCCAGTGAAAGACCATCAATTTACGCTGGTGTGAAAAACTCACAAGAGTGAAATAACAATGAATAATTATTTTTGGTTCTATTATAATATGCAGTCAGAATATTCTAAACCTCGTCGACAGCGTTATTTTTTATTCCTGTACTAAGTTAACCTTTTATATATAAAAATAACTTGATTTTTCCTCTCAAAATCGATATCTTTTTTTCAACAGGTTATTCTAATCAATATTTATTTATTTACAAATATTTTTTGTCTTTTTCTTTTAAAGCCAAACACCAACGCCATCTTAAACCAAAACCAGTCCAATTAATTTCGCAAATCCTGAAATATGTGTTATATATCTCTAAGAAATAAAGATTTACATTGTATATAGTGGGAATAATTTGCATAATGATTTTAACAAAACTGGGTTTAATAAATAATTATTCGCTGTTACTGATTTAGAAATCAATTAAAAACAAGTGTAATATTTTTATATTCGTTCTTATTTAGTTTTTTGTTAGTCTTTTAACTCGATACATTCTATTACATTAAAACATAGATACTTATGCCTAAGGAGTGCATACTTCTGCTAGTTATAAATAATAAAGTCATGGTGTCTTTGGTTCTATTATTAAATGTAGTTAGCATATTCTAAACCTCGTCGACAGAGTTTTTTTTGTTACTGTACAAGGTTAATTTCTGTCTGATATTGAGGTTCCAGTACCGCTTCATAACCATTCCTCGCAGGTCTACTCTGACCTGGAGTGGTAGTACCTATCATTGTCCCATCTATGGATTAAAGAAAAAGAAATGAGTTTTAAAAATGTGTTTGAAATAATTGAATTAAAAAAAAAAATTCAATACTCATCAAGAATGTCTTCGGCAAAACGTAACTCAACAAGGGTTGACATGCCATGAAATCCAAACAACCAGGCAACCAACATATTCTAAGCCCCGTTGACAGCGTTTTATTTATTCTTTTATTCCTGTACTAAGTTAACCATTCATATATAAAAATAACTTGATTTTTCCTCTCAAAATCGATATCTTTTTTTCAACAGGTTATTCCAATCAATATTTATTGCATTACAAATATTTTTTGTCTTTTTCTTTTAAAACCGAACGTCAACGCCATCTTAAGCCAAAACCATTCCAATTAATCTCGCAAATCCTGAAATATATATTATATATCTCTAAGAAATAAAGATTCACATAATATATGGTGGGAATAATTTGCATAATGATTTTAACAAAACTGTGTTTAATAAATAATTATTCGCTATTACTGATTTCTAATACTATAATGTTAATCTAAAATGTATTAAAACAATCCTATATATAATTTTATATAGAAATCAATAAAAAAAAAACATTAAAACAAGTGTAATATTTTTGTATTCGTTCTTATTTAATTTTTTTTAGTCTTTTTAATTTGATATATTTTATTACATTAAAACATAGATACTTATGCCTAAGGGGTGCATACTTCTGCTAGTTATAAATAATAAAGTCATGGTGTCTTTGGTTCTATTATTAAATGTAGTTAGCATATTCTAAACCTCGTCAACAGAGTTTTTTTGTTACTGTACAAGATTAATTTCTGTCTGATATTGAGGTTCCAGTACCGCTTCATAACCATTACTCGCTGGTCTACTCTGACCCGGAGTGGTAGTACCTATCATTGTCCCATCTATGGATTAAAGAAAAAGAAATGAGTTTCAAAAATGTGTTTGAAATAATTGAATTAAAAAAAATTCAATACTCATCAAGAATATCTTCAGCAAAACGTAACTCAACATGGGTTGACATGCCATGAAATCCAAACAACCAGCCAACCAACATATTCTAAGCCTCGTCGACAACGTTATTTTTATTCCTGTACTAAGTTAACCATTCATATATAAAAATAACTTGACTTTTCCTCTCAAAATCGATATGTTTTTTTCAACAGGTTATTCCAATCAATATTTATTTCTTTACAAATATTTTTTGTCTTTTTCTTTTAAAGCCGAACATCAACGCCATCTTAAGCCCAAGCCATTCCAATTAATTTCAAAAATCCTGAAATATGTGTTATGTATCTCTAAGAAATAAAGATTTTACATAGTATACAGTGGGAATAATTTGCATAATGATTTTAACAAAACTGGGTTTAATAAATAATTATTTACTGTTACTGATTTAGAAATCAATTAAAATGACATTAAAACAAGTGTAATATTTTTATATTCGTTCTTATTTAGTTTTTATTTTAGTCTTTTTAATTTGATATATTTTATTACATTAAAACATAGATACTTATGCCTAAGGGGCGTATTCTATTGCTAGTTTGAAATAATAAAGTCACGGTGTCTTTGGTTCTATTATTAAATGTAGTCAGCATATTCTGAGCCTCGTCGAAAGCGTTATTTTTATTCCTGTACTAAGTTAACCTTTTATATATAAAAATAACTTGACTTTTCCTCTCAAAATCGATTTTTTTTTCAACAGGTTATTCCAATCAATATTTATTCTTTTACAAATATTTTTTGTCTTTTTCTTTTAAAACCGAACGTCAACTCCATCTTAAGCCAAAACCATTCCAATTAATTTCGCAAGTGTAAATATCTTCTTTCTTTCACCAGTCTTTTATTCTTTCATTCTTTTTTTTTGGCGCCATATTTAACCGCCTCGTTTTCATCCTCATCTCAAAGAATCTTCGACTTTTTCGATGTTTGAAGGTTTTATTACAAATTCCATCGACAAATGTCTTTTGTTATAATCAGAGCCAATTATCTTTTTTTTTTATAGGAACACGACGTCCTTTTACAGCCTCTCAAAGTTTCTATTATCAGAAAAGAATTCCTTGATTCTATTTACGGTTCTTAGAATTCTGCGATGATTGTGCTCTTTTTTTTTGGTAATTTTCTCACGCAATCAGATCATTTGGCATCAGATTTTCCTTCAAGATTTTATACACTGATATGCTTGTTTGCGAAACACTTAAATTTTGAAAAAGTATTTTGAATTCTTAAAATATATATTTTCTTTGTTTGATTGTCAATTCTTTCCATCTCCACCCCCACCGCTGAAATAGAAAAAAAAATGATAAAAACGATTTTTTAATCCCCATGACAATAAATTCTATTGTGGCTTCATTTGGGCGTTTTTTCTTTCTTTCTTTCTTTCTTTCTTTCTTTCTTTCGTTCTTTCTTTTTCTTCTGTTGCATTTTATTACATTCTTTTATTTTCCCTTTTCTTTCTTCTTTCTTTCTTCTCCTTCCAATGATTTCTCTTGTTTATCTCTCTCTTCTTTCTTTCTTCTTCTTTTTCTTCTGATTCTCTTTCTTTCTTTTCTTTCTTTCTTTCTTCTCTTTTCTACTGTTGCACTTTTTTATTACATTCTTTTATTTTCCTTTCTTTCTTCTTTCTTTTTCTCCTTCCAATGCTTTCTCTGTTTCTATCTTCTCTTCTTTCTTTCTTTCTTTCTTTCTTTCTTTTTCTTCTGTTGCACTTTTTGTTACACTCTTTTATATTCCCTTCTTTCTTTTTTCTTTCTTTCTTTTCTTTCTTTCTTTCTTTCTTTCTTTCTCCTCCAATGCTTTCTTTTGATTCTATCTTTCTCTTTCTTTCTTTTCTTTTTTCTTTTTTCTTTCTTTCTTTCTTTTCTTCTGTTGCACGTTTTGTTATACTTTCTATTTTCCCTTCTTTCTTTCTTTCTTCTTTCTTCTTTCTTTCTCCTTCCAATGCTTTCTCTTGTTTCTATCTCTCTCTTTCTTCTTTTTTCTATCTTTCTTCTTTCGTTTTTCTTCTGTTGCACTTTTTTGTTACACTCTTTTATATTCCCTTCTTTCTTTCTCTTTCTCTCTTTCTTTCTACTTTTTATATTTCGTTCCCCCTCTCTCTTTCCTTCTTTCTTTCTTTTCTTTCTTTCTTCTTTTTGCACTCTTTTGTTTTCTGTTTGTTTCTTTCTTTCTTTCTTTCGTTCTTTTTCTCTCATTTCTTTCTTCTTCTTCTTCTTTCTTTCTTTCTTTCTTTCCTTCCTCTTCTTTCTTTCTTTCCTTCTTTCTTTCTTTCGTTATGTTGTTTTTTTTTCTTTCTTTCTTTCTTTCTTTCTTTATCTTCTTGTTCTTTCTTTTTCTCTCCTTGATATCATTGATTTTCTTCTTTCATTTTTCCTCTCTTTCTTTTTTGTTCTTTCTGTTGATCTTTATACGTCATTCGCTTTCTTTCTTTCTTTCTTTTCTTTCTTTTCTTTCTTTCTTTCGTTCATATGAGTTCTTTTTCTTTTCATTCATCTTTCTTTCTTTCTTTCTTCTTTCATTTCTTGTCTCTCTTTCCTATTCGTTCATTTTTTTCTCTTTCTTTATTCATCTATTCATTTATTTCATATCTTTTTCTTTTTTCTTTCTTCTCTCATCGATATATCTTTCTTCTTTCTTTCCTTTCTTATCATATATACAATACATATATACATATACATATCATTGATTTCCTTTATCTCTCTCTTTTTTTT
>CM042180.1:44866708-44881708 GCA_023376005.1 Doryteuthis pealeii | reverse complement strand
CTTTATATAGAAATCAATAAAAAAAAACATTAAAATAAGTGTAATATTTTTATATTCGTTCTTATTTAGTTTTGTTAGTCTTTTTAATTTGATATATTTTATTATATTAAAACCTATATACTTACGTCTAAAGGGTGAATACTTTTGCTAGTTTGAAATAATAAAGTCATGGTGTCTTTAGTTCTATTATTAAATGTAGTCAGCATATTCTGAGCCTCGTCGAAAGCGTTATTTTTATTCCTGTACTAAGTTAACCTTTTATATATAAAAATAACTTGACTTTTCCTCTCAAAATCGATTTTTTTTTCAACAGGTTATTCCAATCAATATTTATTCTTTTACAAATATTTTTTTGTCTTTTTCTTTTAAAACCGAACGTCAACTCCATCTTAAGCCAAAACCATTCCAATTAATTTCGCAAGTGTAAATATCTTCTTTCTTTCACCAGTCTTTTATTCTTTTTTTTTTGGCGCCATATTTAACCGCCTCGTTTTCATCCTCACCTCAAAGAATCTTCGACTTTTTCGATGTTTGAAGGTTTTATTACAAATTCCATCGACAAATGTCTTTTGTTATAATCAGAGCCAATTATCTTTTTTTTATAGGAACACGACGTCCTTTTACAGCCCTCTCAATTTTCTATTATCAGAAAAGAATTCCTTGATTCTATTTACGGTTCTTAGAATTCTGCGATGATTGTGCTCTTTTTTTTGGTAATTTCTCACGCAATCAGATCATTTGGAATCAGATTTCCTTCAAGATTTTATACACAGATATGCTTGTTTGCGAAACACTTAAATTTTGAAAAGTATTTTTGAATTCTTAAAATATATATTTTCTTTGTTTGATTGTCAATTCTTTCCACCCCCACCCCCCCCGCCTGAATAGAAAAAAATAATAATGATAAAAACGATTTTTAATCCCCATGACAATAAATTTTATTGTGGCTTCATTTGGCCGTTTTTTCTTTCTTTCTTTCTTTCTTTCTTTTTCTTCTGTTGCACTTTTTTATTACATTCTTTTATTTTCCCTTCTTTCTTTCTTTTCTTTCTTCTTCTTTCTTTCTTTCTTTCTTTCTCTCCCTTCCAATGCTTTCTCTTGTTTCTATCTCTCTCTTCTTTCTTTCTCTTTCTTCTTTTCTTCTGTTGCACTTTTTTATTACATTCTTTTATTTTCCCTTCTTTCTTTCTTTCTTTCCTTTCTTCTTCTTTCTTCTTTCTTTGTTTCTCCTTCCAATGATTTCTCTTGATTCTATTTCTCTTTCTTTCTTTCTTTTTTCTTTCTTTCTTTCTTTCTTTCTTTTTCTTCTGTTGCACTTTTTTATTACATTCTTTTATTTTCCCTTCTTTCTTTCTTTCTTTCTTTCTTTCTTTCTTTCTCCTTCCAATGCTTTCTTTTGATTCTATCTTTCTCTTTCTTTCTTTCTTTTTTTCTTTTTTCTTTCTTTCTTTCTTTTTCTTCTGCTGCACTTTTTTGTTACACTCTTTTATATTCCCTTCTTTCTTTCTTTCTTTCTCTCTTTCTTTCTACTTTTATTTCGTTCGCCCCCTCTCTTTCCTTCTTTCTTTCTTTCTTTCTTTCTTTCTTTCTTTCTTTCTTTCCTTCTTCCTTCCTTCTTTCATTCTTTCGCTCATGTCAGTGTTCTTTCCTTTCTTTCTTCTTTCTTTCTTTCTTTTTCTTCTGTTGAACTTTTTTATTACATTCTTTTATTTTCCTTTCTTTCTTTCTTTCTTTCTTTCTTTCCTTCATTCTTTCGCTCATGTCAGTTGTTCTTTCTTTCTTTCTTTCTTTCTTTCTCCTTCCAATGCTTTCTCTTGTTTCTATCTCTCTCTTTCTTTCTTTCTTTTTTTCTTTCTTTCTTTCTTTTTCTTCTGTTGCACTTTTTTGTTACACTCTTTTATATTCCCTTCTTTCTTCTCTCTTTCTCTCTTTCTTTCTACTTTTATATTTCCGTTCGCCCCCTCTCTCTTCTTTCTTTCTTTCTTTATTGTTACACTCTTTTGTTTCTGTTCGTTTTCTTTCTTTCTTTCTTTCTTTCTCCATTTCAGTTGTCTTGCTTTCTTGCTTTCTTTCTTTCCTTCCTTCTTTCTTTCTTTCTTTCCTTCCTTCTTTCTTTCTTTCTTTCCTTCCTTCTTTCTTTCTTTCGCTCATGTCAGTTGTTCTTTCTTTCTTTCTTTCTTTCTTTATCTTCTCTCGTTTGCTTTCTTTTTTCTTTCTTTGATATCGATTGATTTTCTTTCTTTCATTTTTTCCTTCTTTCTTTCTTTCTGTGATACCCTCTTTTATACGTCATTCGTTTTTTCTTTCTTTCTTTCTTTCTTTCTTTCTTTCTTTCTTTCTTTCTTTCTTTCGTTCATATGAGTTCTCTTTCTTTCTTTCTTTCTTTCTTTCTTTCTTTCTTTCTTTGTTACTCTCTTTCCTATTTCGTTCATTTTTTCTTTCTTCTATTCATCTATTCATTTATTTCATATATTTTTCTTTTTTCTTTTCTTTTTCTCATATCTGTTGCTTTCCTTCTTTCTTTCTTTCTTTCTTTCTTTCTTTCTTTCTTCTATCAATTGATTTCCTTTTTTCTCCCCCCTCCTTCTAAAAAAAACAAACTAATTTTTATTTTTAATCTTTCAATTACAATCAAAATGTCCTTTACTCTGTTTTAGCGGGAAGACAAAACGACATTTTACGACGTCACCAATCCCGCCCCCTCTCCGAACTTATCAAAGAAGAAGAAGAAAAGAAGAAGAAGAAGAGAAGAAGAAGAAGAGAGAAAAAGAAGAAGAGAAGAAGAAGAAGAAGAAGAAGAAGAAGAAGAAGAAGAAGAAGTAAGAATGAAGAAAGAAGAAGAAGAAGAAGAAGAAGTAAGAAAAGAGAAAGAGAAGGAACGAAGAAGAAGAAAAAGGAAGAAGAAGAAGAAGAAGGAAAGAAGTAAAAGAAGAAGAAGAGAGAAGAAGAAGAAGAAAGAAGAAGAAGGAAGAAGATCGAAGGAGAAGAAGAGAAGAAGAGAGAAAAGAAAAGAGAAAGAAGAAGAGAGGAAAAAGAAAAAGAAGAAGAAAGAGAGAAGAAAAGAAAGAAAAAAGAAGAGAAAGAGAGAAGAAAGAGAAGAAACAAAGAAGAGAAAGAAGAAAAGAAGAAGAAGAAAAGAAGAAGAAAAGAGAAGAAGAAGAAGAAGAAAGAAGAAGAAAGAAGAAGAAAGAAGAAAAGAAGAAAAGAGAAGAAGAAGAAGAAGAAGAAGAAGAAGAAGAAGAAGAAGAAATCGTTGTTTGATCGGCAGCTAATGTGGCGCGGAAGGATTTCACCCCATCTGCACTGTTAACTTCATTAATAAAGAATTATATTTTCTTGGCGGAAGAAGAGCACTATTTTTTGTTGTTGTTGTTGTTGTTGTTCGTCCGTTTAAGTTTTATAAAAGGCGGGAAAATTGATTTTTGTTGATTTTTATTTTTGTGTGTGTGTGGTGGTGGTGGGGGGGTCATATTGAGAATCATTTTTAAATTGTTGGTTAGATTGAATTAAGAAGAACGAAGAAGAAGAAAAAAGATGAAAGAGTTCTAAAAAAGGGGGAGGTAATAAGAAATAAAGAGGAAGAAGGAAAAAGAAGAAAAAAGATAAAAATAGCGGAATGAGAGAGAGAGAGAGAAGAGAGAGAGAAGAGAGCGAGAGAGAGGAGAGAGAGAGAGAGAGGGGGCGAAGAGAGAAGAAAGAAAGAAAGGAAAAGAATAAATAGTGAGTGAAGAAGGAAAAAAGAAAAAATGAAGAAAGAAAAAACATGTTATATATTATATATATATATATATATATACACACTTCCGACTCCCCTGGTTGAGCATTATGGGGGGACATTAATTGTAGCTTCACCGTTTGGCATTAGCCGTGACCCATCTGTTTACAGATTTGAGTTCTCTGGTAATTGTAAAAACATACCGCCGTAAAGTATGTAGCAATTAATTGTTCAACCTATACTAACGGACCGCTGATAGCCGCAAGGGTAAGGAACTTGGTAGACGAAAATTCTGTCGGGTTTCAATCCCGGCTACATGTAGCTCTTAAAATGTCGAGCCGCACTGATGAGAAGTAAACATCGAAACACGTGTCTGTGGATGACTTATATATATATATATAATTGTTGGAAAAAGCGGAGAATTTTTGAAATGTTCGAAAAGAACTTTTTTTTAAATTCACGTTCAAACGCGGTCGAGAAAGACGGTTAATGACGTCATATCGCATGCTAACAGATTTTGACGCGGAGAGAGGTTTTGTGGAATTCTAAATTTTTAAAGCATGAGGGATTTTATTTATTTATTTTTCTATTTTTTATTTTTTGTTTATTTTTTAATTTTTTAATAATGTGATATGATGTCATTAACCGTCTTTCTCGACCGCGTCTGAACGTGAATTTAAAAAAAAGTTCTTTTTCGATATATATATATATATATATATATATATATAATATAATAAGATAAATATATAAAGGATTTACATATCTATTTATTAGGTGACAAAGGAACATTCACGACCATATTGGTTTCATGCGATGCAATCATCAGGTGAAGATGTTTCAAATGCAAGGAAAATCGAAAAAATTTCAAAAAAATTCAAAAAATTCAATAGACATGGGATGTGTATGATTGGTTAAAATGATGTGCGTATGTATGTGGTGGTAATTTGAATGTATGTGAGTGTTTATGGACAGCATAAAGGTTGTGTATGCGGGGTAACTAGTCACACACATAATACATTGTTCCATGAATGTGTGACAATTGATCAATGCTGACGTGCGAGCGTTTGTGTTTGTGCGTGTATGTGTGTGTGAGTGTGTATGTTTTTTTTCCATACGCTAATGGTACGCCATTCCAGCAGAAGCTGAAACAGTGAGCATCTCACACTATAGTTTATATATATATATATATATATATATATATATATATATATATATATATATATATATATATATAAGATTTATCCAAAACTTGGTAGTAAGGATGATTCTATATATTGATTTCTAAGATCCACTGTACTAATATTGATGATCCAATGTATAAATACAGTGAATCATTAAATCACTAAAGAGAGCTCAATGTAAAATAACCTTTTAGATTATATACAGAGCAATATTTATCAATAAAGGAAGAACTCAATACAGTAATCCCATAATAAATTTATTTCGACAAAAATTGGGGCCCATATAAATCTAAGTTGATTTAAACCGGCTCCCCAAATTTTTGCCTCATCAGATGGGCGAAAATTTGGGGAGCCGGTTTAAATCAACTTAGATTTATATGGCCCCAATTTTGTCGAAATAAATTTATTATGGGATTACTGTATTGAGTTCTTCCTTTATTGATATATATATATATATATATATATATATATATATATATATATATATATATATGTGTGTGTGGTGTGTGTAGGGGTAATAAAAATCATTTTGTTGGTGTGTTTTTTTATTCCAGTTAAGAATCGACATTGTTGCAGAGGGTTGGGTATATACATGTTACTGGGAAGTATTGAAACAGAAAAAATAAAGAGGAAATATATTTATCAATTTTACTCTTTGAGCAACGAATATATTTTTTATAATAAAGTCAGTCAAAAAGTTTTGCAATTTGAGTGTAAACTTCGCACTTCTTGGCACCTTTCGTCCTGCTTATGAACGATTACAAAAGAAAAATAAGGAAAAATTAAAAAAAGAAAGGACGAAAGAAGGAAATACACGAAATGAAAGAATGAAGATAGTAAGAACGAAAGAAGTGAAAGGAATGGTGAAAGTAGAAAGAAAAATAAAGAGAGAAAAGAATGAAAGCAAGGATAAATTATTGTCGACGTTTAAAATGTTTTGATTATCAAATGGCGGAAGAAAAGCACTATTGGTTGTTGTTTTGTTGTTCTTATTATTCTTATTCTTATTCTTATTCTTATTCTCCTTCCTCTCCTCCTTCTTCTTCTCCTTTTTCTTCTCTTCCCCCTCCTTCTTCTCCTCCTTCTTCCCTCTCCCCTTCTTCTCCTCCTCCCCTCTTCTCCCTCCTCCCCCTTCTTCTCCTCTCCCCTTCTCTCTCCTATTTCTCCTCCTTCGCCTGATTCTTCTTCTTTCCCCCTTCCCTCCTCCTCCTCCTCCTTCTTCTTCTTATTGCGGAAAATTTGATTTTTTGTTGGGGACTTTTATTTTTATGGTTGCATATTGAGAATTATTATATTTGGTCATCTTCAATAATAGTATCTTGGACAGCCTTTGAACTTTTCAGATTATATATATATATATATATATATATATATATATATATATATATATTTAGAATGATAACCCCCCACCCCACCCCAGTATATTTGTCGTGTTTACTTTTCTGGTTTCTTTGAAAAATTATCAAAGAATTAGATTTCGCGTCTTTCAAGAAATCGCTTCTACATCTTCGCAAATCACTATTTACTATTGTTCCGTGATAGAATACATTTGTCGCTATCTTATCTTGGAAACCTCAAACCAAACATTCCACCATTTATCGTCACAATAAGCCAACACATCTAACACGTTTTCCGTCTTCGCATTCCTCCAAGACTTACTCTCCTTCCTATTACTATCTTTACTGTTACTCTCCTTTCTCTAACTCTCCTTTCTATTACTCTCCTTTTTGTTACTCTCCTTTCTCTAACTCTCCTTTCTATTACTCTCCTTTTTACTCTCCTTTCTCTAACTCTCCTTTCTATTACTCTCCTTTTTGTTACTCTCCTTTCTCTAACTCTCCTTTCTATTACTCTCCTTTTTGTTACTCTTCCTTTCTCTAACTCGCCTTTCTATTACTCTCCTTTTTTACTCTCCTTTCTCTAACTCTCCTTTCTATTACTCTCCTTTTTGTTACTCTCCTTCTCTAACTCTCCTTTCTATTACTCTCCTTTTGTTACTCTCCTTTCTCTAACTCTCCTTTCTCTTTTTTACTATACTCTCCTTTTTGTTACTCTCCTTTCTCTAACTCTCCTTTCTATTACTCTCCTTTTTGTTACTCTCTTTTCTCTAACTCTCTTTCTTTACTCTACTCTCCTTTCTCCTATACTCTCCTTTCTCCTATTCTCTTTCTATTTACGCTTCTTTCTGTTACTTTTCTTTCTTTTACTCTCCTTTCCCTTACTCTCCTTTTTGTTTCTCTTCTTTTTGTTACTCTCTTTTCTTTTACTCTCTTTACTCTAACTCTCCTTTCTCTTACTCTTTTTTCTATTACTCTCCTTTCTATTCTCCTTCTTTCTGTTACTCTCCATTCTGTTACTCTTCTTTCTCTAACTCTTTTTTGTTACTCTACTTTCCTTTATTCTCCTTTCTATTACTCTCCATTCTCTTACCCCCCCTTTTATTAATCTACAGTCCCTTACTCTCCTTTTTATTGTTCTCTTTTCTTTTACCCTCTTCTCTTTTTTCTTACTCTCCTTTATCTTACTTTCCTTTATCTTACTCTTTTTTCTCTAACTCTCCTTTCTCTTACTCTCCTTTCTCTAACTCTCCTTTCTCTAACTCTCCTTTATCTTACTCTCCTTTCTCTACTCTCCTTTCTCTTACTCTCTTTTCCGTTACTCTCCTTTTGTTACTCTATTTTCTTTATTCTCTTTTCTATTACTCTTCTTTCTCTACTCTCCTTTCTGTTACTCTCCTTTCGGTTACTCTCCCTTTTGTTACTCTATTTCTTTCTTTTTCTATTTACTCTCTTTTCTCTTACTCTCCTTCTTACTCTCCTTTCTTACTCTCCCTTTTGTTACTCTATTTTCTCTTATTCTCTTTTCTATTTACTCTTCTTTCTCTTACTCTCCTTTCTTTACTCTCCTTTCCTTACTCTCCTTTTTGTTACTCTATTTTCTCTTATTCTCTTTTCTATTTACTCTTCTTTCTTACTCTCCTTTCTTTTACTCTCCTTTCGTTACTCTCCCTTTTGTTACTCTATTTTCTATTATTCTTTTCTATTACTCCTTTCTCTTACTCTCCTTTCTTTTACTCTCCTTTCGGTTACTCTCCCTTTTGTTACTCTATTTTCTCTTATTCTCTTTTCTATTTACTCTTCTTTCTCTTACTCTCCTTTCTTTTACTCTCCTTTCGGTTACTCTCCCTTTTGTTACTCTATTTTCTATTATTCTCTTTTCTATTTACTCTTCTTTCTCTTACTCTCCTTTCTTTTACTCTCCTTTCGGTTACTCTCCCTTTTGTTACTCTATTTTCTCTTATTCTCTTTTCTATTTACTCTTCTTTCTCTTACTCTCCTTTCTTTTACTCTCCTTTCGGTTACTCTCCCTTTTGTTACTCTATTTTCTATTATTCTCTTTTCTATTTACTCTTCTTTCTCTTACTCTCCTTTCTTTTACTCTCCTTTCGGTTACTCTCCCTTTTGTTACTCTATTTCTTATTCTCTTTTCTATTTACTCTTTTCTCTTCTCTCCTTTCTTTACTCTCCTTTCGTTACTCTCCCTTTGTTACTCTATTTTCTATTATTCTTCTATACTTTCTTCTCTTACTCTCCTTTCTTTACTCTCCTTTCGGTTACTCTCCCTTTTTTACTCTATTTTCTATTATTCTCTTTTCTATTTACTCTTCTTTCTCTTACTCTCCTTTCTCTTACTCTCCTTTCTGTTACTCTCCTTTTTCTAACTCTCCTTTTTGTTACTCTATTTTCTCTTATTCTCTTATTCTCTTACTCTTCTTTCTCTTACTTTCCTTTCTCTTACTCTCCTTTCTATTACTCTACTTTCTATTAATCTCCTTCCCCTTTTTTGTTACTTTCCTTTCTATTACTCTTCGTTCTCTAACTCTCCTTTCCCTTACTCTCCTTTCTCTTACTCTCCTTTCTGTTATTATTATTTCTCTTGCCCCCTTTCTCTTACTCTCCTTTCCCTTGCATCCTTTCTCTTACTCTCCTTTCTCTTATTCTCCTTTGTGTTATTATTCTTTATATTGCTCCCCTTTCTCTTACTCTCCATTTTCTTACTCTTCTTTCCCTTACTCTCCTTTCTCTAACTCTCCTTTCTCTTACTCTCCTTTCAATTTCTCTCCTTTTTATTATTCTTTTTTCCCGCCTTTTTTCAACACATTCTTCTTCTCGGTAGTAGTCGAGAATTTCTTCTTTTTTTCTTTTGTTGAAAAGACCAACCGTTTGCAGATCAAATATATAATCAGACGTTGTTGATTTCAATGTGATTTTGTATTCACGTCAGTATTGTTACGTGTGGTTTCTTTGGGACCGGCAAAGCCAACCAGACAGGCACGGCCAACGGCTGCAAGAGATTCGTACAATAAAAACGGTTTGATAAGATGATAGGGATGAATGATAACATCAGTCGTTACACGAGTTCATTCATTCATTTTTTCTTTTTTGTTACTGTTTTCTTGATAAAGTTATTAAACGACAATTCTGTAACACATTACACTTAGTAAGTTGTCATCGCTGTTAAACTAAACAATCTTATTGTACACTGGGAATAGAAATTTCGTATTTGTGAAAAATACAGCGGCTTTTTTAAAAGACTGGAAGAAATTGAATTGAAATCTTATAAAGAAAAAACGAAATAAATTTATAAAATCAAACTTTAGGACAGAATAATATTTTAAAACAATTATTAAAAGAAACGTAACAATAACAACGAAATTTTATATACTTGCAATAAAAATACACTCTTCGGGCACAAATGTTAATATAGTTAAATGTTATATTGAATTAGCAAGACTAATGAAATTAAATACAATCACAAAAAAGATTAGACCTATTTTTAGTTTATTCTAATTGGTTTCCATATAAAATGATGCCTAGGATTACTTTTAATACGATTGAGAATAAAACAATTATATTAGAAGTCAATCATCCCAAATAATCATTTATTAATCACGGTTTTGTTAAAACCAGTATGCAAATAAATCAATTTTTTTTAAAACGCATTACATTTAGTAAGTAGTTATTGCAGTTAAAATAAACAATCTTATTGTACACTGGGAATAGAAAATCCGTATTTTTGAAAAATACAGCGGCTTTTTTAAAAAGACTGCAAGAAGTTGAATTGAAATCTTATAAAGAAAAAACGAAATAAATTTATAAAATCATACTTTAGGACTAAATAATAATTTTAAAACAATTATAAAAAGAAACGTAACAATCACGACGCAATTTTATATACTAGCAATAAAAATACACTCTTCGAGCTCAACTGTTAATATAGTTAATTGCAGTTAAAATAAAAAGTATTATTACACACTGGGAATATAAAACTCGTATTTGTGAAAATACAGCGGCTTTTTTAACAGACTGCAAGAAGTTGAATTGAAATCTTATGAAGAAAAAAAACGAAATAATAGATTTATAAAATCATATTTTAGGACAAAATAATAATTATTCAACAATTACAAAAATAAACGCAACAATCACGACACAATTTTATATACTAGCAACAAAAAGTGCACTCTTCGGGCATAAGTGTCAATATAGTTAAATATTATATTCAATTAGAAAGATTAATGAAATTAAATTCAGAACACAAAAATTACACTTATTTTTACTTTATTCTAATTGATTTCCATATAAAATTATGGATAGTGTTGCTTTTAATACGTTTAAGAATAAAACAATTATAATAGAAATCAATCACCCCAAATAATCATTTATTGATCAGTTTTGTTAAAACAGGTATGCATATAAATACAATTCTTCAGCACATTACGCTTAGTAAGTGGTCATCGCGGTTAAGATGAACATTCTATTATACATAGGGAATATAAAGTCCGCATTTATATTTTCGTTTACATAGTTTTAATGATTTCTTTGTATTTTATCTTATTATATATATATATATAAATATATATATATATATATATAAATATATATATATATATATATATATATATATATATATATATATATATATAGAGAGAGAGAGAGAGAGAGAGAGAGAGAATTATATATAAAATTAGTATATTACAATGTTTCTTTTAGGAAATGATTTTTTGTTTACATTTAAAATATTTTTAAAAAATGTAATCCTAAACTCATTTAAAAAAATATTTTTATTTGAGAGACGAACAGAAAGAGAGGGAGGGAGATAGAGAGATGAACACAGAAGAGAGAGAGAGAGAGAGAGAGAACATAGAAGAGAGAGAGAGAGAGAGAGAGAGAGAGAGAGAGAGAGAGAGAGAGAGAGAGAGACTGGGTGATAGAGAAAGTAACTTGCCTATTGAGTTAAAGTGAAGTGTATTAGTCTAATCCATATCCTTTTTGACCCAATATTCTTTACTTTATTTTTCCTTACTGTGAAGAGTTCTGGAAATTGGTTGATTTTTGTTTACTTATTAAATTATATCACTTAATTAGCAAAAATCAAAAAACAAATTTTGTGTGTTTCTTAGTTAGAAACATATTAATGTGTCTACGAGATTTCAAATCAGAATGACATCTCTTTTCGGAGTTATAAGTCGACACGTACATAACAGACACATTCTTATATATATATATATATATATATATATATATATATATATGAGGAAGAATGAATAAAGAAAAGAAAGAATAGATTTTATTTTCATTCAAAATAAAATTTTATTTTCATTCAAAATAAAATTTCACTCTGATGAAGGTCGAATCCTCTCTGTGTGTGAAATATTATCACACAGATGAACTGACCGAAACACATGTGTAAGTGATATTGATTAAATTCTTCTTTTATTATCCATTCTATTCTTTCTTTTCTTTATTCATTCTTCCTCATATTGTCGGATTCATTTCCAATTTCCATTTTTACACACACACACACACACACACACATATATATATATATATATATATGTATGTATATATATATGTATGTATATATATGGCTGAATAGCTATAAATATTACTGAAAATTCTTTCTATTCTCTTAAGCCTTTATGCCAATGTCCAGAAAAGGAAACCGCTCTTGAATAGTTGAGAATCTCTCAGAAGAATTGCACTCCCATTACATCGTAATAACACCACAACCGATCCAAAACGGACAGGGAGGGTGACAGGGGAGGGAAAGTCGAATGCACTCAGTAGTGTTTCCTTTTGGGCCAAATCATTGCAAATGGCCGCCGCAGTCAGCGAGAGCGCATGCGCCAACAACAACTCGTAATAGCCTAATCTCCAAAAAGGCGATATCTTTTCGCCGGATCCGTACCAAACATTTCTGATATTCTAAGAGTCTTTAACTGACCAGGAGATAGCACTTTACGACCGCCGATAAGTCTATCCGTTTTTTTTTCTCTCGCGATAAACCGCCATAGATACAAGCAGGTATCAGTGATGCGTGTTTATTTAGTCCCCTGACAGAGACTTTCTCTCTTTTTTGTGAGTTTGGACGCCTTTTATTATTATTATTATTATTATTATTATTATTATTATTATTATTATTAGTTTTTGTTGTACCGGCCGTTCCTACAGTGGAGAACATGCACCGGTTCTCACTATAAATAGTGAGACACCGAGTGGAAAGGGAGCACTGTTCCCGTTAACGACAAGCTAGTCGTACATGTACCATTAATTGTAAATACACTTGTCTTATTTTACCCTATCTCGACTTGACTTCTTTTTACTGTTGGGACTAACATCACAACAGTTTTCACAACAACATTAGCTGATGGTACTTCCATAGAGTATGAGGGACAAGTCTCCTCAGATCTCCAGTACTCTTCTGGGTATTCTGGCAGATTGCAGCAAAGCAGTATTCTGGATGGTCTCAATTCTTTCTCTGATTTCCAGATTATTATTATTATTATTATTATTATTATTATTATTATTTACTCCTTTTGAGTTTTCACATCAGCGTTAGCTGATAGTCTTTCACTGGAGTCTGAGTGACAGCAAGTCTCCTCAGGTCTCCAGGACTCTTCTGAGTATTCTGGCAGATTGCAGCAGTACAGTGTTCTGAATGGTTTCAATCCTTCCTCTGATATCCAAACTTTCCAAACCCTTTTCCAATCCTTTTGGGACTGTTCCAAGTGCACCAACTACAATTGGTATCACTTTCACTTTCATATTCCATAACATTTTCAGTTCTCTGGCAAGGTCCAGATATTTATCTATTTATTATTATTATTATTATTATTATTATTAGTTTTCACAACAACATTAGCTGATGGTACTTCCATAGAGTATGAGGGACAAGTCTCCTCAGATCTCCAGTACTCTTCTGGGTATTCTGGCAGATTGCAACAAAGCAGTATTCTGGATGGTCTCAATTCTTTCTCTGATTTCCAGATTATTATTATTATTATTATTATTATTTTATTATTATTATTATTATTATTACTCCTTTTGAGTTTTCACATCAGCGTTAGCTGATAGTCTTTCACTGGAGTCTGAGTGACAGCAAGTCTCCTCAGGTCTCCAGGACTCTTCTGAGTATTCTGGCAGATTGTAGCAGTACAGTGTTCTGAATGGTTTCAATCCTTCCTCTGATATCCAAACTTTCCAAGCCTTTTTCTAATCCTTTTGAGACTGTTCCAAGTGCACCAACTACAATTGGTATCACTTTCACTTTCATATTCCATACCATTTTCAGTTCTCTGGCAAGGTCCAGATATTTGTCTATTATTATTATTATTATTATTATTATTATTATTATTATTATTATTATTCTTAGTTTTCACAACAACATTAGCTGATGGTACTTCCATAGAGTATGAGGGACAAGTCTCCTCAGGTCTCCAGGACTCTTCTGGGTATTCTGGCAGATTGCAGCAAAGCAGTATTCTGGATGGTCTCAATTCTTTCTCTGATTTCCAGATTATTATTATTATTATTATTATTATTATTATTATTATTATTAGCAACAGAAAACACCCTCCGGGCGTCGTAAAAATTAATTTTTGAAAAACATTGTCTGAGAGGGTGGGAGTTAAGCATTCAATGTCAGAGGGTTTGTATGATAAGTAAGCAAAATCCTCATATTTATTAAATATCCATAGAGTATAAGTGACAAGTCTCCTCAGGTCTCCAGGACTCTTCTGGGTATTCTGGCAGATTGCAGCAATGCAGTATTCTGGATGGTCTCAATTTCTTCCTCTGATTTCAAGTTCGCCCAGTCTTTTTTTTCCGAGTTTATTGGGACCGCTCCAAGTACACCCACTACAATTGGTATCACTTTCACTCTCATATTCCACAGATGTTTTAATTCACTGGCAAGGTTCAGTTATTTCATTATTTACGCCTTTTGAGTTTTCACATCAGCATTCGCTGATGCTCTTTCACTGGAGTCTGAGTGACAGCAAGTCTCCTCGGGTCTCCAGGACTCTTCTGAGTATTCTGCAGATTGCAGCAGTGCAGTGTTCTGGATGGTCCCGATTCTCCCTCTGATTTCCAAACATTCCAGACCCTTTTCCAATCCTTTTGGAACCGTTCCAAGTGCACCAACTACAATTGGTATAACTTTGACTTTCATATTCCATAACTTTTTTAGTTCTCTGGCAAGGTCCAGATATTTATCCATTATTATTATTATTTGTCCATTATTATTATTAGTAGTAGTTAGTAGTAGTAGTAGTATTTAGTATAGTAGTTATATTATCATCATCATCATCATCATCATCATCATCATATTATTATTATTATTATTATTATTATTATTATTATTATTATCACCAGTTTTCTTCGTTTTCTTCTCCAAATTTTGTCTTCTTCTTCTTCTTCTTCTTCTTCTTCTTCTTCTATGCCGGAACCACATTATTATTATTATTATTGTTATTATTATTATTATTATTATTTCCTAGACGATAAGCTTGTTCCATTGTGCATTCGTTTTAACACCGACCGCTTCTAGCTGAGGGATTATATCGTGGATTTACTTATAAATGCCCCGCACTCAACATCCGCGCATTTACAAAGTACTTTAGTCGCATTGTTTCCTCAAATAGCACCGGTTCTACAGACGGAGGTTAGAAATAGTTGACTGTATCTCCTACAGAGGGGTACACCCCCCCCCCACCAAGTTATAAAGCGGTGACCTTGGTATGAAAACAGCATCTGAGGGTGAGGT
>CM042180.1:44829208-44856708 GCA_023376005.1 Doryteuthis pealeii | reverse complement strand
GGTGTTTGTTTATTTTAGAAGCATTGTTGAATAGAGTATATATTATTATTTATATTTTTGCTTGAAGGCAATTACAATGCGCATATCGCATAAACTTCGATAATCATAGAAGATAATAATGACAAGTTAATTTCGCAGTCAGAGTTTATTAAAAAAAATTGTTATCCCTTATGAATACATTTTATTTGTTAGCATTAAATGACCCACTGAGGTTGATATGCCGTAAAACAAACCAAACCAAACCTATAGACACACTACATGAGACAAAAACGTACTGGACTATTGTAAGCGTGAAGGATAAACTTAAATTATATCCATTTATGGATATATCAGTGCTCATCTTTCTATAGCCTTTTGCCTGACGTTAAATGATACACATTATTTTAAGCGGGATATTTCTCATAGAATAAAGTTGGACTCGTCCAAAGAAAGACCTAAAAGATACAGAGTAGACTAGTGCTTTGGTAACAAGGTATATATTACTGTTGTTTTGAGAACTGCGCGTTTGACTCGTGTTTAAAAAATGAGTTAAAAAAAAAAAATTGAATACCTATCAAGAATGAATAAAACAAAATGTTTTCGTCATAAAATAACCCAACAAGGGTTGATAGGCCGTAAAATCCAGTACAGAAAGAAGGAAAGAAAAAATAAAACGATTTAAAAAAATTTGGTTTTAAAATAATTTTAGTTAAAAAAAAATAATTCACATAAATCTAAACAAATCCTTTGTCAAATGGTTGATTTAGAATTAAATGACCCGAAAAGAGTTGACATGCCATATAACAAAACTGTTATGTACCCCTTTACGTCGGATACATGATTGATGAGCTAGTACATATTAGGTTCCATCTATATAAAAAAATGAGTTAAAAACCACCTTTAATGATTGAGTTTGAAATAAAAATTTGAATAACCAGAAAAAATAAAGTAATACTTGTGTGTTTATATTTATACTTTTTAGTAATTGGTTTTAGCAATGTGTTAGCATTATTGGGGATCATGTTGTATGGTATTGATTAAGTTCATGTCTATATTCTATGGTATAATTTTATTTCCCTCAAAAAAAGAGAGAATATCCTCCATGTTGACATTTTCAAACAAATATTTCATATTGTTTGCTTTAAAATAACGGTTTCTGATGTGAGCAAGAAACCTGCATTCCATGAATACGTGTTTAACTGTCAAAGGTGTTTGACATGTTCCACATTGTGGTTGTTGTTCTTGTTTGAGTATATAGGAGTGTGTTAGTCTTGTGTGACTAATGCGTAATCGGGACACAATAACTTGTTCCTTTCTAGACTTTCTTAAAGTTGTTCTACAGACTCCCAAAGTCGGTTTGGTTAGGAAGAGTTTATTGTGGATGTTGTTATTCCAGTGTTGTTGCCATTTTGTATGAAGGAATCTATTAATTTTAGGTTTCAAGTCAGTATATGGTATCTTGAAATTGTCGGGGATCAAATCTAGAGCCGATTTAGCTGCAGAGTCAGCTCTTTCATCCCCCCTCACTCCTATATGGCTGGGGATCCAGCATATCATAATTACTTCCTAACCGTTAGGCATGACATAACCCCAGACGGGTTGATATGCCGTTAAAATCAATAAATCAAACCACACCAAATCAACCATAAAAAATGAATAAAATGTTTTCGTCATAAAATAACCCAACAAGGATTGACATGTCGTAAAATCCAAAAAAGAAACAACGTGAGTCTGTTAATTACGTAATTTCTACTGTTGTATGTCTTACAACAGTGCTGGGGTCTTTCTTGTTATGAGTTTGAATCAAAATCACTCGTTCTGTCCTTAAAAAGGATACAATCAGACAAGGTTGTAGTCGAGTAGAAGGAACAGTCAACACGTTCGTTGATTTAAGATAGAGGGTTTTATTGCAGAGAGATACAATAAGACAGACAAGGAATAGTGAGGTACACTACTAATCCTCGAAGCCAGCCCAGTATAATGCCGTGCTAACTATATATATATAGTCAGACCCCATGGGTGTGAGAGAGTGTGAAATTTTCCATTCCTTAAAAGGGATAAAATCGGACAAGATTGTAGTCGAATGGAAAAACCAATTAACACGTTCGTAGATTTAAGATAGAGGGTTTTATTGCTGAGAGATACAATAAGACAGACAAGGAATAGTGAGGCACGCTACTAATCCTCAAAGCCAGCCCAGCATAATGTCGTGCTACCTATATATATAGTCAGACCCCATGGGTGAGAGAGGGTGTGGAATATTCCATTCCTTTAAAGGGATAAAATCGGACAAGATTGTAGTCGAATGGAAAAACCAGTCAACATGTTCGTAGATTTAAGATAGAGAGTTTTATTGCAGAGAGATAAAATAAGACAGACAAGATATAATGAGGCACGCTACTAATCCTCGAAGCCAGCCCAGCATAATGTCGTGCTACCTATATATATAGTCAGACCCCATGGGTGAGAGAGGGTGTACCATTATTTTACTCTTTTTCTTTCTTTCTTTCTTAATTTCTTTCTTTCTTTCTTTTTTCTTTTTCTTTCTTTCTTTCTTTCTTTCTTTCTTTCTTTCTCTCTTTCATTCTTTCTTTTTGCTTTTCTTCTTGATTTTTTTATTTTTTCTTTCTTTCTTTCTGTCTTTCTTTCTTTCTTTAGCCTTTTTTTTTCTCACTGGTTTACACTTTTTCTTTCTTTCTTTCTTTTTGCTTTCTTTCTTTCTTCTTTCTTAATGTCTTTCTTTCTTTCTTCTTTTTCTTCCTTTCTTTCTTTCTCTCTTTGGCCTTTTTTCTCACTATTTCACTCTTTATTTTTTTTTTTCTTTCTTTCTTTCTTTCTTTCTTTCTTTCTTTTTGCTTTCATTCTTGATTTCTTATCTGACGATAACACTTTGCAAAGAGCAGAAACGTCAAAGAAAGCAAAGAAAAAAAAAAGGATTTTATCAGTATCATTTTCATCATTAACAATAAAATATATTCTTGTATCATTACGGGCAACCCAACCCTGACGATAACCCTTTGCTAAGAACCGAAACATCAAAAGAAGCAAAGAAAAATAAGCAGTTAACAGCCACCGGCAATTTTCCATAGACTCCCTGATCCCAAAGTTAACGGCCCTTAATTTAAATTCTTAGCTACAGGTCTGTTCACAATTCATGAACTCTCATGAATTGTAACATAAAGGGAGCCAAGAAAAAATAATGAGTTCTTATTCAAAGTCGAATCGTGCCATATTTATATTTTATCTTCACACGGATACGTGTGAATTCCAAGGAGATTATTTTGAAGAAAATTGATATTTCCTTCATTGTTCACTTCTGTCTTTCTAACTATTCCACATAAATGGAACGAAAAAATGAAACCACTCTTGAAATTATTTAGATGTATTCACACGCACTTACATAGAAACACAAAAATATCGTTGCATGTTATGTGTTAAGTTTTTAAGGGTCATTGCTTGGCCTTATAGCAGAAGGGCTTATCTGGTGGAATCCTTGATAAAGAGTCCATCCACAATGTGAATCCTTTGGTTACTAATGTTTTAAGGGTCATTCCTTCGCCTTATAGCAGAAGGGCTTATCTGGTGGAATCCTTGATAAAGAGTCCATCCACAATGTGAATCCTTTGGTTACTAATGTTTTAAGGGTCATTCCTTCGCCTTATAGCAGAAGGGCTTATCTGGTGGAATCCTTGATAAAGAGTCCATCCACAATGTGAATCCTTTGGTTACTAATGTTTTAAGGGTCATTCCTTCGCCTTATAGCAGAAGGGCTTATCTGGTGGAATCCTCGATAAAGAGTCCATCACAATGTGAATCCTTTGGTTACTAATGTTTTAAGGGTCATTCCTTCGCCTTATAGCAGAAGGGCTTATCTGGTGGAATCCTTGATAAAGAATCCGTCCACAATGTGAAGAATCCTTTGGTTACTAAAGTGTCCACAGTTACTGGTAATCATATAAGCCCATCGTGAGTATTGGTAAAGATCCTGTCAATCCTATGTTCGTCCTCAAAGAGTAATATTTGAATTATGACCATTATGGAGGGTTTAAGTATCTTATCAGGCAGTAGTACTGCCAGTGATTGGTTAGGAGAGTCAATCACGTGACCATGGTCAGTCTATAAGTATAAGCGGGGAACTAGCACACACCTTATATACAATAAAATACAACATCATTGACTGCTCATCCACCAAGATTCCATCCTTAAGAATCACAAATCATAGATTTCACCCATTATTCCAAAGTCCAGGCAACACTCTAGTTTCCTATGACACGTTTGAGGGTCATATGTGGTCCTCAAACCTCATTTAAGATAAATTTAAGCATTTTCACTCTTTTAAGAAGAACATTTAATACACAATGAAATAATAATGTGATTTTAAATATTTAACTTTTGTTTTCTAAGGGAATTATCAGGATTCATCCTTTGAATGCATCATTAACAATAAAATATATGTTTGTATCATTATATGCAACCTAACCTGACGATAACCCTTTGCTAAGAACCGAAACCTCAAAAGAAGCAAAGAAAAATAAGCAGATAACAGCCACCGGTAATTTTCCATAGGCTCCCCGATTCCAAAGTTAACGGCCCTTAATCCAAATTCTTAGCTACAGGTCTGTTCACAATTCATGAACTCTCATGAATTGTAACATAAAGGGAGCCAAGAAAAAATAATGAGTTCTTATTCAAAGTCGAATCGTGCCATATTTACATTTCGCCATCACACCGATATGTTCGTGTCTGTTTATATTGGAATATTGGTAAATAAATAAATCCTGCAAATGTCTGCGGGAAAAGAAAAAGAAAAAAAGTTAAAGAAAACTATTTGACTGGTTCATTTCTTTTTCTGATCAAAAGTTTCATTGGACGCGTCTATGATTTCTTGCATTTCTTTGTTCCTCTTAACAAAGTGGAATCGCCCGTTTCTTTGATTTGGGTAGACATTTCTCAAGGGGAAATATAATTTGTTTGTGTGATTCTGTTTGGCGTGAGGCTTATTGCATATCTCGTAGACGGTTTAATGTCATAGTCTCTCTCTCTTCTCTCTTTCTTTCTTCTTCTTTCCTTTCTTTCTTTCCTTCTTCTCTCACTCTCTCTTTCGCTTTCTCTCACAACTCTTTCTCCTCCTCTGTCTCTTCTCTTCCTCTTTTATTTCTCGTTCTCTCTCTCTCTCTACTACCTACGCCCATCATTTTTTCTTTTTCTTTCTTTTTTTTCTCTCTTCTCAACTCCTCCTTCTCTTTCTCTTTCTTCTATCTTCCACACACTCTCTCTCCTCTCTCGACTCAACACCACTCTTTCTCTCTCTCTTTCTCCTTTCTCTTCTCGTATTTTTCTCTCCGTTCTCTCTCTCTCATCACAGCTCTTTCCATTTTCGGTTTCTATCTTTTTCAATTACCTTGTTCTTTTCTCTCAGCTCTCTTCTCGATTACACATCTCGTTTCTGTCTCCCTAATGTCCCTCCGTTTTCCTCTTTATTTCCTCGTTTCTCTCTCCTCTTCGCTCTCCACACACCCTTTCTTATCTTCTTCTATTTCTTTCGCTTTCTTTCCTTCTCACTCTCCCTTCTTCTGCTCTCTTCTCACACACTCTTCTCGTCTTCTTTTCTCTTTCTTTTATTTCACTTCCGTTTTCTCTTCACTTCTCTTCCACTCCACGCTCTTTTCTTTCTTTCTTCTTCCTTTACCGCTCCTTCTCCTCTCTGGTTTTCTCTCTCTATATTACACCACCTTTCTTTCTCGTCTCTCCCACCTCTCTTACCTTCTCCTTTTATTTCTTCGTTCTGCTCCTCTATCTATCTCTCACGCTCTTCATTTTCTTTCTGTGCTTGGTTCTTTCTTTCTTTTCTCTCACTTCTCTTTCTCCGATCTCTCTCTTACACCACACTTCCTATCGTCTCTCTCTTCACACCACTCTCTCGTTCCTCTTCGTCTTATGCTCTTCTTTTAATTTTCGTCGGGTTTCTCTCTCTACTCTCATCTCTCATGCTCTTCTTTCTTCTCCTCTTCTTTCTTCTCTTGCCTTCTTTACTCCTATTCTCTTCTCTCACTTACTTTCTCTCTCTCTCTCACATCACTCTTTTCCACCTTCACCTCTCTTCTTTTGTAAATTTCCTCCTATATTCTCTCTCTCTCCACTGCTCTTTCTTCTTTCTTTTTCTCCTTCTCTTTTCTTCTCTCTCTCTCATGGGACCTTCTTTTCTCTCTCTCCTCTCTCTCTTTCACTCTCTCTTCTTCTAATATTTGTCATTTCGCTCCTGTCGTACTCTCTCACTCTCTCTCTCTCAATGTACACGATCCTAACGACCACACTCACTTAGTCTCCTCTATTTGTCCTTCTTTCGACCTTCCACAGACCACTGGCTCTCTCTTTACTTCGTTCGGTGGTCTCTCTCCTCTCGTCTCTTCTTCCTCTCCCTATACTTCACCACACGTTTCTCTCTTTCTCTCTTCTCTCTCTCTTTCTCTCTTCTCCTCCTCTCTCTGTTTCTATTTCTCCTGTGCTCTGTTCTTCTACTTGCTCACACTACCACCTCATACTTCCCTCTGCTCTCTTCTCTCCTCGCCTTCCACTCCATCCCTCTCTTGCTCCTCTCCCACACACACTTTCTTTTTTCTCCTTTCCTTCGTCTGTCTTCTTCTTGTTTTCTCTTTCTCCCCTCTTTTCTATTCCGCCTTTTTCTTTCTCTCTATTTCTCTCTTTTCCTTTCGTTCCGTCTCTCTCTCCTCTCCTCTCCTCTTTTCCTCTCTCCCTCTTTTTCTCTCTTTTCCGCCAGCTCTGTCCTCTTTGTCTCTCCTTCTCTCTTTTTATTGCGCTCTTTTCTCCCCCTCCTCTTCTCTCACCAACACACACACACACTTCTCTCTCTCTCTCTCTCCTCTCTCTATCCGTTATGCATTTTCACGCGGCTTATTTTGTCTCTTCTCTTTCCTGTTTCTGTTCTTTTCAGCTCTTGTTCTCCCCCTGAGCCTTGATCCCCTACCTTTCTTTCTCCCCCTCTTTTCTCTCTTCTTTTTCTATTCTAACTCTTTCTCTCTTTTCCTTTCTCTCTCTTCGTATTTTCTCCTCTTTTTCTCACTCGTTCTCTGCTGTCCGTCTCCGTCTCTTTTTTTTATTATTGCGCATACACACACCCAACACACACACACACCACACACACACACACACGGGCACATATACCCACGTCTCTCTGCCTTTTTCCATATTTTTCCCCCCGCCTGTTCTTTGTTATTGTACACCACTAGTGGCCCGGGGATGCATGGTTTATGCCCATTATTTATATACTTCCAGAGTATCCAAAACTGGCTTTTCTTTAATCGCCCTGTCTTTGGTATTAAGTTTGGTCAGAATGACGATAGCAATTTGTTTGAATAATACTAATACACAGCCAACAAGGTCGTGTATTTTATAATAAAAAACCAAAATAAAAACATTCAGCCCCCCACAGGGGGAGGGGTAAATGTTCGCTGGTGGATGTTTCCTCTTTTTAAATCTTTCCGGAAAGAACCACACCGAATTTCTCCCCGGGGTCGAATATTTAAACATTGTCAGAATTTCTTGATCCTGAATATAAAGAAAGATAAAGTAACTCTTTCTTTAGTAAAAATAAACACCATTTTTTACCTTCTTCTAAAGTTCTTACGAGAGTTTTCTCCGGAAGGCAAAACAATAAAGTATTTTTCTTGTAATTCATTGTTTTAAGACAAATTTTTTTTCTTTTTTTTTTAGTTTGTTCAAAAAAAATAAAATACCGTATTTGCAATCTTAATACCGTGTACGGACCAAGATTCATTTTTTAGGAATAATTTCTGATGAAGCTAAAATACACTTCCCCATAAATATGTTACCTCCTACCAAATAAGGTACAGACGCCTTCTTAAATCGCAAGGGCGTTCTGAGTCGATACCTCACTGTCCCGCGTTGTAATCTGATTTTTTAAGAATAATTTCCGAAGCTAAATACAAGTTAAATTGAATTTTAAAAAAAAAGTCGTTGGGATAGTCTAAAGTCGGGCATCAGCCAATCAGCGAGGGAGTCTATCTCTTGTTCAATAGGGCTAGACCACGGAGATGTTTTTGCGTCTGGAGGGTGGAGCGGCCACATCTACCATCGCTCTGGGTAGGTCATCTAGTTCATTCTTGATGGCATCAATTGTCCGATCATACTCGCGTAACGGGAGATGTTTCCGATCGTCTTACATTCAACCAGGATCTGACTTTAAGGCCTTTAATCTTTTTTATTTTGGGTTTTTTAGAAATTTCACATTGTACCTAAATTAATTATATGTTGAGGAAACTTCAAGATCCTTCCCGGTCTCCCCCAAGGTCAAAATCGCGTGCCCTGGTCACATAATTTTTTGGAACCTCCTGTTTTTAAGGAACGTGCTGCGCGTGTGGCGTTATTCGGAGTCACAGCTTTATTTCTTAGATATACTCCACCAACTGCTCTCAGGGTTAGTTAGGTCGGTTGTACCCTGTTGTTTGCCCGGTAGGGGCCGGGTCGAGTTGTAAAATGTACCTCGTTCTCAGTAGTAGGTGTGTGTAGTTCGTCGTCTAGCTGGTGGAAGGTGAACCAACATATGTGAAGGTCGTATAGTCACAGAGGGCGTTACTTTATTTTTATTTCATTTTTCTGAGTCGTGCGTTTTCTTTCCTCTTCTTTTATCATGTAAAAGGGAATGGGGAGTTTAGAGCAGTAATCTCCCCAAAGCGCTAATTCTCATCGTAAAATTTACGTCCATACCCCGCGCCCTGTTCGTTGCTACCCTAGATTTCTCGTCAGCGGAGCCCCCAACAAACACGTTCACCGACTCTCCTTGTCGCGCCCTGCCGAAGAAAAAGGGGGCGTGGATTTTATTTACTTACGTTTGTCCAGGGGGTGCGGGGGAAAAAAACAAAATATTATAATCTGCTAGTGTTGCATAGGGGGCCGTCCGGGTTGTTAATAGTAGTCGTTGTAGTAGTTCGTCCTCGTTAGCTCTAGAGGAACGACATACGAAGTTGATATAGTCATAAAAGGCGGGTTTGGGTTTTATTTTTTCCCCCTTTTTTCCTTTTCTAGGACTTGTCGGGTTCTTTTTCAGAGAGTAGGAGGTGAGAGGGTGGGTAAGCGGTCAAGCTATTCTATTGTTAAATAAGTTCATTGTGCGCCTGTTTCGTCGCTTACCCTTAGCATTATGTCACGACACGGTCGCTACGCAGTCCCAAACAAAAACGGCTCCAAACTCCTCCCTTCTGGTTCCGCGGTTGATTGGAAAAAAGAGAGAAGGGCCGAATTATTCTTACTTTGCGTTTTGGTTCCCGGGGTGGTGGGGGTTTTTATATTGACTTCCCCCATTCCGCTCACCGGCAACTTGGGGTCCGTTTTTTATTTCCCATTTAACTCTAGTTCTGGGTCCAGTTTCTTCGCGTCGATGGGTATGTTTACCCTTTTCCAACTTTGTAACCTCTTTTTGTTTCTTATTTCTTTTCTTTTTTCTCCGACAAGAAATTCCGTATTTAGCCCGGTTTTGTTTTTTCCAATCCCCAAATTTCCGGGCCCTGCTAGCAGCCCCATAATAATGGCCCCGGCTACCCCTGCTGTTGCTTTAAATGGTCACCATCATAGATATTATTAATACTCTTGTTCCTTAATCTATTCATCCGTTATCATTACCTTCTGCAACATCCCTTTTAGGTTTAAGCTGCTCTAAATCATTCGAACGGAATGGAAATGCAAAAAATCCCAAATTCTGTTTATCTAGTGTTGCTTATCCCCCCGCGAATACTTATTTCGTTTCTTTAATGAGTGTCGTCACCTCAGCCATAATAAATGCGACCATTCCCCGTTTTTATTATAAAAGAAGAGACATGAGCCCAGCTGCCAAGTAAGGACATGCCTCAAACAGAAAAGAGTAATATAAGAAAGAAGAAAAGAAAGAAAGAGGAGTATGGTATATATAGGTATTATATATAATTATAATATACTATATATATCTATAGAGAGATGAGGGAGAGAGAGAGAGAGGCATGGGCGTGTTGGAAGCCCGAATAAAGTAAATCTATTTCAATCGAACAAAAGAAATAACAATGAAAGCAAGGACAGAAAGAAAAAAGAGTAAGAGAGACGAAAGGAGAGCGGTAGAAGGACGAGAGAGGAACATCAGACAGACAGACAGACCCAGAACAGAGACAGGTTTTTAAATCAAGGGATTTTCAGGTCTGTTAGCCGCTCCGCTCGGTAGGGTAGAAGATATTATGCGCGGTCTCGCGCTTAGGATCACCAAGGTTCCCTCGTTTTCAGCATACCGAGCCTCCGCCAACTAGCGGTCGTCGATGGAGTTTAGCACCAGGGATTATGACCCTCTTTCAAACATTTTAAAGTGATGATTTTCAATGGTATTCTAAATGCACATTGTTCGCTAAATTTTGTGCTAAAAGTCCCTCGCCGCTAGCGCAGCATCACCTCCGTTCCAATTTTCCGAAAGATCGGAAGTAAACCCCCTAATCTTTTCAACCTCCCTTTAAAAGCTGTTAGTAGTCGATAAACTTCCATGTGGCGCCACTGTCGCTAAGTTTCGGCAGCGGGATAGGGACCTTGCGCAGCGTTACCTCCGCCGTGTCACTCAACTCTTCTCCATTGACCCCTCCATGGCAGGTTTCCTAATCCGGAAACTATCAGCTCTTTCTGCTTAAAATGACAGTAGTACTCCCATGATTGTTTTCCAATGTGCACATTTACCCCAAATTTATCTGTGGGAGTCTGATACTTGCCCGCGAAGCGTATACTCCCCCTCGCTCAGTTTATTCTGATACCGATACCCTTAATTTCTTTCAACTTTAAACATGTAGTACGTCGATAATTCCCAGTGTATATGTCGCTGCTAACTTTGCAGCCAAGGATTCCTGCGCAGTCAGTTCGCATATCCTCGCCCCACATTCCGTTAAGAATCTTTCTAGGTGACTTCCCTCCCGGCGATTTTTTCGTTTTCGGAGTCCTTCCACTAACATGGGAAGTCTTCACACTTCATTCCCATCTTTGAAAACTTGACAATAGCCGGCCATTTCCACGCACACTATTGGTTATCGTCGAAGGAGACCTTCGCCCGCCAGCACTTCACCCCTTCGCTCATCTTTTCTTTTCTCCCTGCATCTTCGGAACCCTTAACCTCTTTCCAACTTTAAACCAAATGAATTAGTTGAATGACGTAGGGTCCCTGTCCCCGCCTCCACCCTCAGACCACTGAAACAATCTCCTTGGATTCTAGCGTTTTAAGTTTAATTTAAAAAGGGGACAACGACTCCCTCGTTTGCTTTTGGCTGATTTACCGACATTGTTAGACCTCCCCTTAAGGTGTTTGTGTCGTTCCTGTTTGCGTTTTTATGTCAGGATATTTGAGGAGATGAGCAGAAGACCCGATGGAGAGACGAGATCGAGGGAGGGTGGAGAGATGAGAGAGATGTTTGTGTTTTGTATCGTGCGGGTCTGTGTTCAGAGGGAGAGAGACTGATGCTGAGAGGAGAGAGAGGAAGGAGAGAGAGCGATGAGAGAGAGTGCGCTGCGGTGTTCAGAGAGAGGAGAGAAGATTTGACGAGAGGCACGAGAGAGAGAGAATGTGTGTACTTATGGTGATGAGAAAAAGAAAGACATAGATGAAAAACAGAGAGGAGGAGAGGGAGAGAGAAGAAGAGAGAAGGAGGAGAGGGACGTGTTTTGTCTGTGTGTGTTGTTATGTCAAATATTGCAGAAGAGAGAGAGAGATGGAGATGAGTGACGAGGAGAAGTGTGGTGGAAAAGAAGAGAAGAAAGAATGAGTGAGAGGGGGGCGGGGTGGAAAAGGAGAGAAGAAAAAGGCACCGGGAGACAAGTGTTTGTGGCTTAGTGTTGTGCGTTTATGGTCGCGATATTGAGAGAAAGAGACAGACAGACAGAGAGCGGAGGAAAGTGGTGTGTTCGGGGTTTGTGTCAGAGAGGAGCAGAGAGAGACAGACAGACAGAGAGAAAGGTGTCTTTTCAGGGTGTTCAGAGATAGAGAGAGAGAGAGACATGAGACCTGACCGAGCACTGAGAGACGAAGGAGAGAAGGAAGAGAGACGAAGGATGTATGTGCGTGCGTGCGTGCGTCACTGTTCACAAATACCAATAGGAAGAAGGAAAAAAAAAAAGGAGGGGAGAGAGAAAGAAAAAAAAAAAAAAAAAACAAAAAGAGAAAAGGGAGGAGAAAGGAAGAGAGAAAAGAAAGGAAGGAGGAAAGGAGACAAGAGGCAGAAAAAAAAAGGGAAAAATAGAGGGGGAGAAGGGGGGAAAAAAAAAGAAAAAGGGAAAAGGAAAGGAGGGAAAAAGGAGGAAAAGAAAAAAAAAAGGGTGGAAAAAAGAAGGAAAAAAAGAAGGAGGAAAGAGGAAAAAAAAAAGAGGAAAAGGGGAAAAAAAAAAGACCAGTTTCCACCAAAATTGAACATAATAAAAAACCCCCCAAAAAAAAACAAAATACAGTAAACGAATAATCCGAGAGAGAGCCTCTCGTGGAGAGGTGAGGACTAGTCTTTCCCATGCGGACGCCAATGACTTGTTTCAACTGCGACCAGTCAAAAGTGAGCAAGCGTTGCATTTGTATTTTTGGCGTTCCAGAATTGGAAATCACACAATTTCTGTGAGATTTATGCGTGATTAGAGACACGGCAGCCATTTTTTCACGCTCTTTAACGGGCGCTCTCGCCCTCTTTTCCATTGATGACGCATTCGACTCGGCCATCCAAACTTTTGTCAAGATATGCAAAAGCGTGCGAATGCGGTCGAAATTCGGCCTGTTACTTCTTCTCTCTTCGAGGACGAGGAGGGAGAGAGAGAGAGAGAGAGAGAGAGAGAAGGAAAGAGATGATCATGAGAGAGAGAAGAGATAGGGAGAGGAGAGAGGGGAGAGACGGACGAGAGAGACGCACTGAGAGAAGAGAAAAAAAAAGAGAGAAGAAGAGAAAAAGGCGAGAAAGAGGAGAATGGAAGGAGAGGAGGGAGAGGAGAAGGAGGAGCGGGAAAAAAAGGAGATAAATGGTTTTATTAGTGTCCAGCAAGAGAGAACGGGAGAGGAAAAGAGAGGATGCGAGAGACAGGGAGAGAGAATGTGTGTGTGTGTCAAAGAGAGAGAGACATGAGAAAGAGAGGATGAGAGAGAGAGCGAGAGGAGGAGAGAGAGCTGGGAGGCGATGGTTTTTGTGTGCGCGCGTTTTATGTCAGATATGAGAGACGAGAGGAGAGGAGAAATATGTTGGTGTGGTTTTTGTCTTTTGTGTCAGAGAGAGAAGGAGAGAGA
Organism: Doryteuthis pealeii; assembly: GCA_023376005.1. Lineage (NCBI taxonomy): Eukaryota > Metazoa > Mollusca > Cephalopoda > Myopsida > Loliginidae > Doryteuthis > Doryteuthis pealeii. Next base: position 44,843,441 of record CM042180.1, on the reverse strand, counting down.
GAGAGAGAGGAGACGAGGGGGAGAAGGTGTCGTGTCTGTGTGTGGAGAGAGAAAGAAGAAGGAAAACTGAGAAAAAGAGAAGAGAGAGAGAGGAGGGGAGAGGAGAGGAGAGAGAATTGTTGTTGTGTGGAGAAGAGGAAAGAGAAATACAGAGGAAGAGAGAGAGAGAGAGAAAGAAGGAGAGAGGAGGAGAGAGCGAGAGACGAGAGAAGAGAGAGGGGGGGGTGTGGTGGGGGGGTATTGTGTGTGTGTGTTTATGTCCAATATGAGAGAGAGAGAGAGGAGAATGGTATGTGTCAGAAAGAAAGGAGAGAGAGAAGGAGAGGGGAGAGATGAGGTGAGAGGGAGTGTTTGTCTGTTTGTGCCGCGCGTTTATGTTAATATTGAGAGAGAGAGAGAGAAAAGTTGTGTGGTTCGTGGGTGTATCAGATGAGAGAGAGAGAGAGGAGAGAAGAGCATGATGAGACGAGAGAGAGACGAGAGAGGAGAGAGAGATGTGTGGCTGATTGTGAGAGATGAAGAGAAAGAAGAGAATACAGAGAAAGAAGAGATGGAGAGAGAGAAGGGAGAAATGGTATGTGTCAGATGAGAAAGAAGAGAGAGACAGGAGAGAGAATGTGATGTTGTGTGTCAAATTGAGAAAGAGAGAGAGAGGAATGTGTGTGTGAGAGAGAGGGAGGAAAGAGATAATACAGGAGAAGACAGATTGAGAGAGAGAGAGGGAGAGAGAGCGAGAGACAGAGAGAAGAGAGAGGGGTATTTGTGTGTGTGTGTTTATGTCAAATATTGAGAGAGAGAGAGAGAGAAAAGAGAGAGAGAGAGAGAGAATGTGTGTAATGTGGAGAGAAGAGAAAGAGAATACAGCAGAGACAGAGAGAGAGAGAGAGGAGGAAGAGAGAAGAGAGGAGGGTATTGTGTGTGGTGTTGTTTATGTCAAATATTGAGAGAGAGAGAGAGAGAGAGATCGAGAGAGAGATGAGAGAAAGAGAGAGAGCGTGTGTTCTTGGGTGTGAGAGAGAGAGAGAGAGAGAGAGAGAGAGAGAGAGAGAGAGTCATTTTAGAATTCAGCGTCACTTAGCAGACTTTATCCAACCCCGCCCCACGCCGGAACCGACCACAGGTGAGTAATGAATTCTTTCAGGCGAATAGGTCAAGGGTCACTGGTTACTTGGCGTGCGTCTGAATAAATAAATAAAAAAAAAATAAGGCAGGAAAAAAAGGCGGGGAAATGAGGAGAAAGTTTTTGAGATTCACAAAATGGCGAAATCGTCGAGTATGAATTAATTTAATAAAAAAAAAATCAAATACACACACCGACGAATATTCATTGGTTTACGCGGACAAAAGTCAGACATGCGCACTCAACACACACAATGTCCTGGGTATGACGGTAAACTGATGGTGATCTATCTATCTATCTATCTATCTATCTGTCGGTCTGTTTGTCTGTCTGCCTGTCTATCTCTTTAGGTATATCTATCTGTCTATCTACCTAAGTTTGTTCAGATCTATCTATCTATCTATCTATCTATCTATCTATCTCCTTCTTTTCATTATCTATCTATCTATCTATCTATCTATATCACTCTGTTCCATCTATCTCCCCCTGTTCATTAATCAATCAATCAATCTATCTTTCCCATTCTGTTCATATCTATCTATCTATCTATCTATCTATCTCAGTTTGCCCAATATATATATATATATATATACTAGACTAAACTTAAGCTCTCGTTAGATGATTGGGATCAGAGAAAAGAGTAGGATCTGCGAAAATATCATCTGTTTTTCATTTTTAAAAAGGAATTCAAATTTATTAAACCGATTATTTAAGGTCAAAGTCGAAAAGTAGTAACATATTGAGCATCAGTAAAAAAGCAAAATAATATTACACATGTAATTTATTTTTGATATATTTAAAACGATTTTTTCGGTCAATTTTGATCAAAATCCGTTTTTACAAAATAAATTGGAACCTTTACGATTGAAAAAAAAATTCACACTGGATTGTCCAATTGAACATATCCTAGTAGATACCCCCGTGGAGTGAATACAGGGTTAGGTTCAAAGTTCCGTGATGGCTCCCAATTACAAGAAGGTTCCCGAGTCCGAAAAGAAATACCTGAAGAAGGCCGGAGAGCACATCGGCCGAAACGTTGTACAGATAACAATGAAGACGAGGAAAATATTCTGAATAATACAAATAATGGTAATCTTTGCGCAGTTCCGTCCTGGTTTCCTGCCTCAAAAACTGCTAGCCGCTGACTGCTGGAAAAACAGCACCAGCTATGATTGAGGTCTGTAGCCAAAGCGGTATCACTTGAAAAAAAGAAAAAAAACAAAAAAAAACAAGCAAAAAACAAAAACAAAACAAAAACAGCTTAGGGCATTTTCCACTGAAAACCCAACCCTAACCCTAAACTCCCCGATTCGGCTACGGATTTCAATCGTAGCTGGTGTTTTTTTTCCAGCAGTCACCAGCTAGCAGCTTTTGAGGCAAGAGGCCAGGACGGAACTCCGCAAAGATTACCCAAATAATACTCAAAACATTATTTTTGAGCTTTTATTTTCATTTTATACCCGAGCAGATTCTTTAAAAAACATTTTTTCTCATATTCACACTGGTATTGCCTGGGGGGGATGCCCCCTGGATCGACGCTATTAAGTGTACTCTACCGGGCGGTCAGGGAAGAATCAGAGCATAGTAACTGGAACAGATACTACACTCTGATCCTCACTATGCAGGGAAGTAGGTATTTACATCATACTTCACTTGTATGGACTGGGCACAAGGCCTCGTTTTAACGTGGGCCAACCCACAAGCCGAAGCTCCTGGGTGGGAAAGAACAAAAATTGCGTCGATCCCGTCTGCATTCACCCTCAAGGGGGCGCCTCAGGCGCTGGGCAATAAACCCAGCCTTGCCCCCAATGGGGCAGGTATTATCTGGGGGGAAAGCCCTTTTTTTAATTGTACTTTACCAGTACAGTGGCCGAAGCGCAGTGGACCCCCCGAGGGGAAGGGAAGTATATTATTAGTACGTTAATATTATTAATAATGTAAAACAATTTTATTAATAATTGAGGCTTGAGATAATATCATGGAGAATGTGATGTAAATAAAAAAGGGAATTGTTTGGTTTGTTTGGTTTGGTTTGTTTTACGGCATATCAACCTCAGTGGGTCATTTAATACCGATAAAGTTTTGAAATAAATCAATTCTTAATGGATAATACAATTTTTTTTATGAATACATTTTTCTATTTAACCCATAGATGGAATCCTAACAGATACTACCACTCCGGGTCAGAGTGGACCAGGGAGCAATGGTGATGAATGGGGTGCTCCACATTCCCCAAACCTCCAGAACTGGAACCTCACCATCAGATAGAGTTTAACGTCATTCCCAGGACATGTAGACCCGCAGCCACCGCCTTCTAGCACCCATATGATAAAAGGGGGTTGGGGCTTGCCATGAGGGCAATAGGGTTGGGAAAATCATATAGGTGCTAGGGCTTGACATGACCAGCCGATTGATCGGAGGGGGCCTCTCCGATCTCCCGTCTAGCCCAAGATAGGGCCAAAGTGGAATATTGCAAGTCATGAACTGCTCATCCACCTGGGCTCTATCCTTAAGCATCACGGGTCGCCACCCACGGCCAACAGGTGGACCCATTGGGGGAGTCTGACCCCTCTGCAGAGGTGCAGTCGGTGCATTCTAACGCCGCAGCAGACAGGGCGGAGAGAATTGTGACTTGAGTAGTGATATAGTTTCGGTTACAGACAGACAAACACACAATCTCTATTATAATAAGATATATATATATATATATATATATATATATATATATATATATATATACATTTATTATGTATACTAGCAAATATATGCACCCTCCGGGTGCAAGTATTTTAGTTTAAATTTTAAAATAGAATATCATATTACTTAGAAAGACTAATGAACTAATAAGAATGTAGATAAAAAGATTTTGAAACAGAGGGGGTATGATTGAAAAATAGAACAACTGAAACTACTCTTCCATCATTTTCCGTTCTTGTCTTTCATTGGTAAATTTTCCTAATTAAACTGTTTAGTTAAAATAGGAAGTAAAGAATAATATTAGTTATTTTTCTTGTTAAGGAATTTCTTTTAAGATTTATTGAAGAGATTTTTGCTCATATTCATTAAAATAAAACCAAAAAGTTAGAAATCAATAATACTAAAGATATATTTATTAAAATCAAATTTTAATATCAATATGCAAATTAGCCTTCCCATTCACACTGCAAACCACTATATTATGTATGTATAAATACAAATGCATGTTAATAATAGGTAGATATGGTCAACAGTATTTAATAATGTAAAACAATTTTATTAATAATTGAGGTTTGAATAAAAATAAAATCGTGGAGGATGTGACGTAAATAACTAAGGGAATTGTGACTTGAGTAGTAATATAGTTTCGGTTACAGACAGAAAAACACACAATCTCCATTATAATAAGATGTATATATATATACTAACTCGGGTAATGTTGCACTTTTTGATGAAGCTGAGTGCATTTAGAAAAAAAAGATTTTTGCAAAAAGTATGCCACGAGCTCAGCTGCAGTTTAGTTGGTAAAGGGTTGATACAAGAGCAAACTGATCGAAATTCGCAGAGAATGGAGGGAGCATCTGGTTTCACACCCTTCCCAACAACCCAAGTGTGAAAACGAACGTGGCGGGAAGATTCTTCAAATTGCTTAACAAGCGTTTCAAGATTTTAGAAGACGATGCTCAGCAAAAGTACATTTACTGCTGCGCTATTACCGGCCTCCCCCGAAAAATAAGACCTACCTCTGCAAAATAAGACCCAGTCTAGCGTAATGATTATGGTCAAAGGGAAATTTGGGGATTGAAAAGATAACGGTAATAAGATTTCTGGAGAAAGAGAAGAAAAAGAAATAAGAACAAAAAGAAGTTAAATTTTGTGTTGTAGTGGAGTGAACACCCCTGCAAGATGGACTGACCCAGAATCATTTAAGAGACGACGCAGCAGTGACTGAGGTCGGAGTTTATTCGAACGAAATTACTGCGTCAACTCCAACCATTTGAACCTCCTTATTTGTACATTTGTCTTGTCATTTGTACTACTTCTTTGTTCTATGTTAAGTGTTGAATAAATACATATTTACACATCCTGTATTCTCTATGTATTCTTTTGCCACCTCAAGGATACAACAGGTTCAAAATCTTCTGAGATGATATCTTTATAACAGTTTGGAAAGGCAAACACTAAACGGGGGCAGCCATTGACCGATCAATGACCCCGGAACTAGAGATAAAAATAAAAACGGAAGTCTCAGTTTCTACTGAGGAGCGGAAGTGGATTTGACCCCTCACCTCGGGACCACAAATGTTTCACAAGATCAGGATTTTAGAAGAAGATGCTCAACAAAAGTACGTTGGAAGCCATTTACTGTTGCGCTAATACCGAGTTTCCCCGAAAAATAAGACGTACCTGCAAAATAAGACCTAGTGTAAGTGTGATCATTATGGTCTACGGGGAATTTGGGGATTGAAAAGAAAACGGTAATCGAATTTCTGGAGAAAGAGAAGAAAAAGAAATAAGAACAAAAAGATATTAAAGTTTGTAAGGGTAAACACTCAACGGTGGTAAGGTATTCATTGACCGACCAATGGCCCCGGAAATAGAGGTAAAAATAAAAATGGAAATTCCATTTTCTGCGGAGATTCGGAAGTGGATGTGACCCCTCACCCCGGGGCCACAAACGGAAGTAAAGAAAAATCGGCCACTCTTTCGCCGGACACAAGAAGGTTTAGTCGTGTTTGTTGGGATCCATCGTGACATATCTAGGGTAGTAACGAACAGTGCGCATGAACGTGATTTACGATAGAATAGCTTGGCCTGACTTTCTCACTCTCCTTCTTTCTAAAAAAGAACCCACGAGCCTAGAAAGAAATAAACAACCCATTTGTGACTATACGATTTCGTACGATTACTACTAACAACTACTATTACAAACCGACTGGTCCCAACGCAACACTAGCATGATTTTTCAGGATGATTTCTCGGCAGTTCACGTCAAGCCCTAGCACCTACATGATTGTACTGGCTCTGTTGCCCTTATAGCAAGCCTCAACCCTTTTTATCATATATGTGCTAGAAGGCTGTTAACCTAATTGGGAGTGAGAGAATGAAAAAACTAATAATATAAGTTTACGTGTAGATTAGCATGGACAGTTTTTCGGATGAATCAGCACAACGGTTCATGGTGTTTTTTTTACCGGTTGTAATCAGATCAGTAATAGGGTTGTGGTTTCAGTCTCAATATGTTTAGTAGCTGGAAGTCCCACCCACCCATCTAAAAGGACGCAGTAAAATCGTATATATGCGTCCCAGTGTTTTTTTTTCTTCCATTACCATTTCAAGCTACTTGTAAATACATTTCAATAGTTTCTTAGAAATGAATTACACAGGATTTGTTACAAGGTAGGATTTAGCCGGGAGAAAGAAAGAAAGAGAAAAAGAAAGAAAGAAAGAAAGAAAGAAAGAGAGTAGGAGAAAGATGAAGTTTCTTCAAATTGATTAGACACTGGACATTATTTCATTTTTTATACGCATTATAATTGGCATCTTAATATAAATAAATAATAATATATTTAACAATGCTTCAATCAAATTATCAAATACTATTATATATATATAATATATATATATATATAATATATATATATATATATATATATATATATATGAGTGAGCGTGTGAGTGTATGTGCACAAATTTGTATGAGTACGTATATGCGTGTCTGTCTGTGTGGACATGTGTGCGTATGTGCGTATATATGTACACGTGGAGCCCATAGTAGTATGCATATGCGCTTCAGTGTGTATATGTAAGGCTTACCAGCAAATATAGTGACATGTGTGTGCATATAAATATGTATGAATATTATTTTGTATGCGTGTATATGTCGCGAGTATATGTAACCACGTGCAACCACGTCCGGTTGTCAACGCAACACCTCGTAATAGACAACACCGAAGTCCAAACACCAAACACCCACCCATAATATACAACATTTACAACCTTAAAATTAATATTATCCAACCCCACTCCCAACTATCACGACCCGTCCGTATACATCATACACGGCCTACGCATCAGATAGAAAGAAAACATGCACGCGCGCGCACACACACACATACATGTATAGACACGAGCGCTCGCACGTAAGCACTATTAAAATACTGCACACTAACAGATCAACGTATTATGTGTGTGACCAGCCACTACGCGTACACAACCTTTATACTGCCCATAAACACTCTCATACATTCAATTCATCTTCACATACATACACACATCATTTTATCCAATCATACGCATCCCATGTCTATTGAATTTTTTGAAATTTTTTGAAATTTTTTCGATTTTCCTCACATTTGAAACATCTTCACCTGATGAATGCATCGCATGAAACCAATATGGTTGTGAATGTTCCTTTGTCACCCAATAAATAGATATGTAAAACCTATATATTTATCTTATTATATTATATATATATATATATATATATATATATGTGTGTGTGTGTGTGTGTGGTGTGTGTGTGTATGTGTGTGAGAGAGAGAGAGAGAGTGTGTATGTGTGTGTGCGTCCTAATACGCCCTCATCTCATATATATGTATATATATTTATACGTATATATATATGTATATATATATACGCCCTCATCTCATATATATATATGTGTGTGTGTGTGTGTATCTGTGTGTGTGCGCGTGCGCACGCGCGTGTGTGTTTGAGTCTGTGTAAGTTGTAAACTGGAAGTAAATCTGACAATTATGTTGAAAGATAAAAGGAGAGAAAATGTTGTAGGATAAAATTATTTATTGGAATGTTGATACGTGTTTCGACCAAAATATTAAAACATCTTGACCTGGTGATGACCGCTTTTTTGTATTATTATTATTATTATTATTATTATTATTATTATTATTATTATTATTATTATTATTATTTGCCCTTTTTGAGTTTTCACGTCAGCATTAGCTGATGGTCTTTCACTGGAGTCTGAGTGACAGCAAGTCTCCTCAGGTCCAGGATCTTCTGAGTATACTGGCAGAATGCAGCAGTGCAGTGTTCTGAATGGTTTCAACCCTTCCTCTGATTTCCAAACATTCCAGACCCTTTTCCAATCGTTTTGGGACTGTTCCAAGTGCACCAACTACAATTGGTATCACTTTCACTTTCATATTCCATAGCTTTTTCAGTTCTCTGGCAAGGTCCAGATATTTGTCCATTTTTTCATTTTCCTTCAGCTTCACCCTGTGATTGCTGGAACTGCAAAATCCACCAGTTGACAAGTTCTTTGTTTTTTGTTTATCAATACTAAGTCTGGTCTTCTTGCTGGGATAAGGTGATCCGTTTTTATTTCAAAGTCCTATTATTATTATTATTATTATATATATTATTATTATTATTATTATTATTATTATTATTATTATTTTGTATTTCAAATAATAATAAATAGAATACAATGTATACTAGGACAAAATCTTGGTTGAAACACGTGTCCGTATTCCAATAAATAATTTTATCCATAGAACATTTTATTTCATTTTAACTTTCAATATATATCTATATATCTATTATATATATATATATATATATATATTATATATGTGTGTGGGTGTGTTTGTGTGTGTGTATGTGTGTGTGCGTGTGAAGAAAGGAAGTGAATCCGACAGTATGTAGTATATTAAGAAAAATTGTAAAAACACAGGTTTAAATAAGTTGAGCGGTAAGTTTATTGGCCGACGCTGCAGTGTTTCGATCGATTAATTAGATCATCTTCAGGGCATTTGTTGGTATATGGAAGGTAAATAAAAAAATTTTTTCACAGAATAACGAGAAAAGCAAGTGATAGTCCTTGTTTATCAGTCTGTTCAAAATTTGAAATCTGAAGAAAGGACCCTGAAAAAAATGGACGGTTTGAAATGTGACGTCAAATATTCTCTTTTACGGTGTGAGTATGAGAGTGTGTGAGTGTGTGTATCGAAAAAAAGCATTGTGCATTTGTAGGTGTTTTGTGTGTGTGGTTGCGCGTGTGTGTATAAATCTTTTGCGATAAACGACATCGAAACAAACCCAAGGTTGTGTGTGTGTGTGTGTGTGTGTGTGAGAGAGAGAGAGCATGATTTTCATTGAGAAAAGATGTTTGTGTCAAGTGGCGAGAGAATATTCTTTTAACTTTTGACTTGCTGTGTGCGTTTATTATGTAAGGGGGTTGGGAGAAAATATATATCTACGCCTGTCAAATGAAAATGAAATTTTTTTATAGTAAGTGAAGAGAAACAGGTGTGTGTGTGTGGGGAGGGGTAAATATTTTTATATATATATATATATATATACTTGTCGTAATGGGGAGCATAATATGCGTAGATACAGGTAAACCACAGTGAGAGCTCGATGTGCCTAGTGCCGGCAAGTGGATGGATAGAGCAATATATAGAATACATTAAGGAAAAACTTTAAATTTGCTTTATTGTAATAATCTATTTAAACTATATATATATATATATATATATATATATATATATATATATGTGAGATATATAAAGATAAATCTAATGAGTCAGACGAACCTACTAAAAGTTTCGCTTAATGCTCTTCAGGACTAAGATCTTAGCCCTGAAGAGCATTAAGCGAAACTTTTAGTACGTTCTTCTGACTCATTAGATTTATCTTTATTATTTACTCTACTTAGGTATTGAGCACTTTTTACTTATTAGCTTTAGTCTCCTGGCGGGTTTGTATGAATATATATATCTTATATATATATATATGGAATCGTCGCCCCGAGTTCAAATCCTGGATGTGTTAATTGCATTTCACTTAGCGCTAATACCCTTGGGAAAGGTATGAATCCTACTCTCCCTCCAGCTATGGATAAATAGTAGGGCAGACTAGGCTCTTTGACCTTGGTTAGGCAGCCGGTCTAGGAGATGGAAAACTCTGAATTCAAACCTGATAAACTCCGCTTAAGAAATTGACCTTGTGTCACATCCTGCTCGTGCGGAGGGTTGGTAAATATATATATATATATATATATATATATATATATATATATATATATGCATATACATTGTTTCTTCTTTTGGCCAAAATATTGTACTAATAGATTATTTTTGTTGGTACGATTATCTTTACACACACACACACACACACACACACACACATATTATATATATATATATATATATATTATATATATATTATAATATATATGTATAGATAAGGGCTCTTATGTGTAGTGGAGTGCTATTTCAAGAAATCTTTTGCCGACATTTTTACGGAATGAAAATGAAAATGGACGTGAGATGAACCGAACGAATCGATGTACCGTCTGTTTATCATTAACAATTCACGTCTTTCAAAACATCAATGCCCATTAACCAATCACATCAAATATCGATTTTTGTTTATTCTTGTGTGCTGAATTATTAATGGCTTTATCGATTGTGAAAGCCACGGATTTATTCCGTCATCTTTATCCTTCAGTTTTGGCAACCTGATCTCTCGACGCCATTGTCTTTCGGTAAAACACAGTCGATAAATTTTTAAAAGTCTTCCATTGTTAATAGAAGACGCTGTTTTTCTTAAGTTTAATGAATTCATTAGCAGACGATTTTCTTGTTTGGATTATTTTGTTTGTTTTTTTCTTTGTATTTGAATTGAAAAGTAAACAAGCTATTTAATTGAACTTAAAGAAGCGACTGTGAACTGTGCAAAAAGATAAGCAAATAAAAAGAGACATGTATCTTTTTTTTTTTTTTTGCTATTGGTGGAAGCAGACGATAGAATTTTAAGCAAAGTTATTTTGCTAAGATTAATTGATTCAAAATGGCTTCCTCGGATAAATGTCGTTTAGACCCTGAAATGTCATTTACAATCGGGTTAGGNCGGCCGTTAGATGCACCGACTGCACCTCTGCAAGAAGGGTAAGACTCTCCCCCAATGGCGCCAACTTGTTGGCCATGGGTGTGCGACCCGTGATGTTAAGTTAGAACCCAGGTGGTTGAGCAGTCCATGACATGCAATTACTCCACTTTGGCCCTATCAATCGGCTGGTCACGTCAACCCCTAGCACCTATATGATTGTCCCAACCCTATTGCCTTCATGGCAAGCCCCAACCCTTTTTTATCATATGGGTGCTAGAAGTGGGCTGGGGTATTTCATGTCCTGGGAATGACGTTAAACTCTATCGTATGTTTACTTAAGGGCTATTGCTAAATGAGTTTCCATTTACTAGCAGGACCGTATTATATACCACAGTATATATTTTGTACCTACAGGCTAGACGGTCGTCGGAGAGCGCCCTAACCCTTTTTAGTCATACGGGTGGCTAGTAGAATGCGTGAGCAGAAGGGTCTACATGTCCTGGGAATGACGTTAAACTCTATCTGATGTGAGGTCCAGTTTTGGAGGTTTGGCGAATGTGGAGCACCCTTCATCACATTGCTACCTGTCCACTCTGACCCGGAGTGTGAGTACTCTGGGTCCCATCTATGGGTTGAATAGAAAACATGAGTTTATAAAAAAATTGAGTATCTCATTAGAAATAATTTATTTCAAACTTTCGGCATTAAATGACCCCACTAAGGTTGATATGCCGTATAAAACAACCAAACCAAGCCAACGATAAAGATAGTCTGGCAGCCCTGGCTTGTCAAACATTAAACCACTCGAAATACCCACTCCATCGGACTCTGGGGTGTTGATTAATTGGATCGAGGTAAAAGACGCTGACATTTTCAAATAAGAATCTTCTAGTCAATACAGAAAGCAATTTAAAGAATATTTATTTAATGCAAATTCAATGTTTACCGAATCTGAGGCATTGCAGATTCTTGGGCACTCACAAATTTCAGGAATCAACATTGATTTCTTCTTCAGGTAGCTGCTCCCCACCCCCTGGGGGCGTTGACGTTTGAGCTTGTTCTCAACCAGTGGTAAAACCGGTGTCTAGGTGTTGTGGAGGTAAACATGATTGTTATTTCTGCTGTGTTATTCGGACTATTGTCCTCGTCTTTATTGTTATCTTGTACAACGTTTCGGCCGATATGCCCTCCGGCCTTCTTCAGGTATTTCTTGCGGAATCGGACGCTTCTTGTCGTAATCGGGAACTTTCTCTTTCGTAATCGGGAGCCATCACGGAACTTGAACCTAACCCTTTATTTAGTCCACGGGGGTTGTTTTAATTTATTTTTCTATGTTACTGGCCTCTACTCAGAGTTGAACCCGGAATCCAGAGATAACTCGTCACTTAGAACTGTCTTAACCTAACTACCTTATCCACTAGGCCATGTGTCCAATTGTCCGAGCCCGAAGAAATTTCCGCGTGTCCGACAAGAAATACCTGAAGAAGGCCGGAGGGCATACGGCCGAAACATTGTACAAATAACAATGAAGATGAGCGAATAGTCCGAATAACGCAGATAATACTAAAGATTGTTGCAATGGAATATCCTCTCTCTCTCTCTCTCTCTCTCTCCTCTCTCTCTTCTCTCTCTTCTTACCCATTTGGTCTGAATATATATATACTGAACACGCGCATTATATGCTGGGCTGGCTTCGAGTGATTAGTAGCGTTCACTCACTATTCCTTGTCTGTTTAATGAATCCTTCCACTCGACTACAGACTTGTCTGATTGTATCCCGTTTAAGGACACATCGGTATACATCTTGGACCATTTAAAAAAATATTTCATTGACCTAAATAATTCATTGTGATTCTGTTGAAAAAGAGAAGAAAATAGTTGCAATTTCATTTACTTTTGAATTCGGTGTGTATTAAATAACAATATTACAGAAAAAAATGAACTTGCTGGGCGAAAGGAACAATTATATATATATATATATTATATATATATAATATATATTATATATATATTGTGTGTCGTGCTGTGTGTGTTTTTGTTGTGAAATAAAATGGAAATTAATCGACAGTGATATGTGAATATGATATATTGAAAAAAAAACAAAAAACAACACGGATGTTTACAAATGCATGGGGCTCATCAGGAGAGAATGTGCAAACCGTTTCGGGGGCCTTCCTCTCTACGGTTTTAAAAAAGCAACATCGGCCCTCCTCACTGATTTGAGGACCCTCGCAATATCTGCATCGACGCACGTGGATCGGTCTTCAACAAAAATAAGACGGGAAGAAATGACCGTTAGCAAAAACAGAACACTGCTAGTCAAAAGTTGGAATTAAAAAAATGCGCTGTCTATAAAAAAAAAAAAAAATTTTATTAAAAATAAAATGAATTTTATTTTTAATTTTTAAAAATAATCAGAAGCATTATAGTTTATAATAAGACTCAAAAGAGCCTGATGTAGAATTATTAAAAAAAAAGTGTATAATTATATAAAAAGTGTATATAAAATATCAAAATTGTTCGTAATACAATCCAACTGTAAAATAAGTAGCCCACTTTTATAGGTAAATCCGTGGTGTTTATGAATAAATATTTTCAAAGGAGTAAACATTCATATGTAAAGTTTTTTCATAGACAAGTATGTGAAAATAAAATGGAAATTAATCCGACAGTGGGAATATGATATATTGAAAAAACAAAGGATGTATGGGCTCATCATATATATATATATATATATATATATATTAAAATTTTTACTTGAAGGCACTTACAACGCATGTATCGCATAAAATTCGATACTTTTTCTTATAGAAAATGAACTTGACAAGTGTAATCCCGGCAAAGGATGGCTCGGTGTGTAGAATACCGTACAGACTGTTTCGACTTTATTAAGTCTCATCAGCGGTATATACTAACGATTTCCCTCCGACAGAAATCGAAACCGGGACTTCAGCAGACACAGTGAAACACTAGTGAAACACTTTTATCGCCTCGGCCACAGAACACAGCTGACCATCCTAGCGAAATTAAGCTTGTCAAATGATACTACTACACGCCTCTACCATAATAGTTAATGGGGTGTTATTGAGAGAATAATAACAACAAACAGACCGAATGCCCTTCGGCGAAGTGAATAAGATTTTTGGATGTTTGTTTATTTAGAAACGTTGCTGAATAAAGTATATATTAAATTTTTAATTGAAGGCACTTACAATATATATATATATATATATATATATATATATATATATATATATAATATATATATATATATATATA
>CM042180.1:44814208-44821708 GCA_023376005.1 Doryteuthis pealeii | reverse complement strand
AACGAGAATACAAAACTAGACACGACTGGGTTGGGAAGGTGATCCACTGGGAATTATGCAAGAAATTTAATTTTGACCACACAACAAAATGGTATATGCATAAACCAGAATCTGTTCTTGAGAACGAAACGCACAAAATTCTCTGGGACTTTGAAATTAAAACGGATCACCTTATCCCAGCAAGAAGGCCAGACCTAGTGTTGATTAACAAAAAAGAAAGAACTTGTCAACTGGTGGATTTTGCAGTGCCAGCAGATCACAGGGTGAAGCTAAAGGAAAATGAAAAAATAGACAAATATCTGGACCTTGCCAGAGAACTAAAAAATAATCACCATCGCGATAATGACATATAGTGGTTACTTTAAATAATAATTAATGGGGTATTGGTTTTAATGGCACATGAATACCTGTTAGGTCACCTTATTCTATAGTCAAATTTGAAGGATAGTTAAAGTTCCAATTACCGTCGAACTGGGAAGACAAGGCAACAAACGGTTGTAACTCAAATACAAACCCGAATGCTACAAAGTCCACTGCAAAATGACAAAGTATATATGATTCCTATTTATACGATTAATCGGCTGGTAACTTCTCCACATAGTCACCGTTTCTCTCAATAGCAATGTTACACCTTTGAATGAAAGCATTTATCCTTGCCCCGTAAAGTTCTGTTGACTGTTCTTTGAACCACTTCTTCACTACAGATTTCACTTCCTCATCACTTGAATAATGTTTGGCACTCAAACCCTCTTTCATGGGGCCGAAGACAGGCAAACATTATACCAGTGACGGGGAAGTGAAAACAGTGGTGAAGAAATGGCTCAAAGAAAAGTCAACAGTTTTGGAGGTTTGGGGAATGTGGAGCACCCCTTTATCACCATTGCTTCCTGGTCCACTCTGACCCGGAGTGGTAGTACCTGTTAGGGTCCCATGTATGGGTTAAATAGAAAAATATATTTATAAAAAAATTGTATTATGCATTAAGAATTGATTTATTTCAAAACTTTATCGGCATTAAATGACCCACTGAGGTTGATATGCCGTAAAACAAAACAAAACAAACCAAACCAAACTTGAAGAAGCTTAAGGATAGAGCCCAGGTGGATGAGCAGTTCATGACATGCAATACTCCACTTTGGCCCTATCTTGGGCTAGACGGGTGGTCGGAGAGGCCCCCTCCGATCAATCGGCTGGTCATCTCAAGCCCTAGCACCTATATGATTGCCCCAACCCTATTGCCTTTATGGCAAGCCCCAACCCTTTTTATCATATGGGTGCTAGAAGGCGGTGGCTGCGGGTCTACATGTCCTGGAAATGACGTTAAACTCTATCTGATGGTGAGGTTCCAGTTTTGGAGGTTTGGGGAATGTGGGGCACCCCTTCATCACCATTGCTCCCTGGTCCACTCTGACCCGGAGTGGTAGTACCTGTTATGGGTTAAATAGAAAAATGTATTTAGAAAAAAAATTGTATTATCCATTAAGAATTGGTTTATTTCAAAACTTTCTCGGCATTAAATGACCCACTGAGGTTGATATGCCGTAAAACAAAACCAAACATTATAGAAGATTCAATAGACATTTCTATCCAACGGATAAATAAAAATTGGTTTACAAAAAAAAAAAATGAGTTTAAAAAGTTTTCTTCCAAAATGTCACTACGAATTTAAAAAAAAGAATTTGCTGGCATTAAATG
Source organism: Doryteuthis pealeii (assembly GCA_023376005.1). Lineage (NCBI taxonomy): Eukaryota > Metazoa > Mollusca > Cephalopoda > Myopsida > Loliginidae > Doryteuthis > Doryteuthis pealeii. The sequence continues at coordinate 44,820,013 of CM042180.1, read as the reverse complement.
ACCCAACGTGTTTGATATGCTGTAAAACAAAAGAAAAAAAAAAAGAAAAAACCAAAAACAAACAAATAAACGAATTGAAAATATACAAAAAATAAATGAAGAATTTTATTCGGAAATTCTATCCCCGCCTTTTTGTGATGCATTCTGGGAGTTAATTAAGTGTACGAGACACTTTTTCTGTTGGTGTTGTTTTGTAAAATCGAAAAATCCGAATGTTTCCATCAGTACGTATTGCCGGAGGACATGTCTTCCACCGGCTGAACAGGTGATATTAGCTGGGCTATTCGTTTTCAGTTCCCCCTAAAACCATTTTACGAAGTTGAGTCTGTCGAAGAAAAAAAAAAAAAATTAAGAAGCCCCCAGGAAATTGGTGAAAAAGTGAAAGACCAAATGCAAAAAAAACAAAAAAACCCAAAAAAACGAAAAAAAAATAAAAGAAAAAAAGAAGCAAGCGAAACGAATGCTGGCTTGCAAAATGCGTGGAATTGGTAACCAGAATTCTTAAAAAAAGACTAAACACAGCTACGTATATAATGAAGAGACCGTCTTTGGAATAGAATTCAGGAAGTCATAAGTACCCATCATCCAATTGTCAAATAAAAACTCCAGCCAGGATTGGTCATAAAAAGCAAAAGGGGAAATTTCGTCTGTTATCTCTCTCTCTCTCTCTCTCTCTCTCTATATATATATATATATATATATATATATATATATATATATATATATATATATGTATATATATATATATATAGATAGATAGATAGATAGATAGATATAGATATAGATATTATATATAGATATATTTTGGAGGATATGTGCTTAATTGAAGTTATACCTAATTTTTAAAAATTAATTAATTAATAATTAATGAATTTAGGCGGGAATACATGTTCAAATGTAAGACTAAACAGATCGAGAAATGTCAATCCCTGAATGTACATTTCGACCTATTAGGTCTCATCAGCAAGGTTATAGACATGAAAGCTAATATGTCGAAATCTACATTCAGGGATTGACATTTTCTCGATCTGTTTAGCCTTACATTTGAACATATATGCCCGCCTAAATTCATTAATTATTAACTAATTAATTTTCAAAAATTAGGTATGACTTCAATTAAGCACATATCCTCCAATAATTGTCGGCTAAAAAGCCATATCAAATAAACACAGTGTTTATTTACGTACTCTCATATATATATATATATATATATATATATATATAAAATTCTTACGCGTTCAAACCGTTATTACGCAACCATTATAATCAAAAAGTAAGTTACAAAAACACACACAACCTATCAAATATCAGACATATTCTGCCAAAATAATAATTCAATGCCCGAAGAAGAGAACAGATCAGAAACACGTGTCGCATGCATATGTAAGTTAATAAAATTTTTAAAAAATCAATCCTTTTTGCAAACCTTTTTATAAAATATCTATTTTTCTCCCGTTGGAGCCATAACAACACTTTTTATCTCTCTCTCTCTCTCTCTCTCTCTCTCTCTCTCTCTCTCTATATATATATATATATATATATATATATATATATATATGGTGGACTCTCCTATCGAGAACGATAGATGAGGGTCAGCAGTGAGTGATTTGATTCCTCCCATGTTGTGCATGCTGTCAAGAAGACATTTTATGTTTCCTCGAGTGTGACAGCAGCCCAGCCCTGCTGCGAGCCATGAAGCCACACTGCCAAACGAAATGATCCAAGGCAGGAGTTAAATGTTTTTCTTTTAAAGTTATGCGGAGCCGATCTCTACGCTTCAGTCTATTTTGTTCAAAGCTCTTTAGTTTAGCGAAACAGGTCTTACGCCATTCCTTCCGATCCGATGCTAGATCTTCCCAAGCACTCAGGTTAATATCGAGGCGTTTCAAATTGTCCTTCAATTTGTCCTTGTAGCGTAAGAGAGGACGTCCAATAGAACGCTTAGCATTTGGTAGTTGCCCGTATAAAATCTTCTTTGGAAGCCTATTCTCATTCATTTGGACAACGTGACCAGCCCACCTAAGTTGAATCTTGGCTAGTAGGGTTTCGATGCCAGCAATATCGCATCTTTTTTAAAATTGTGCTATTTCTTACTTTATCATCCCATTTTATATCGCAAATGACACGAAGACAACGCATGTGAAATGCGTCAAGTTGGTTTGTGCTTGCGGTAAAATGTCCAAGTTTCAGCACCAATATATATATATATATATATATATATATATATATATATATGAGGTATCCAAAACTTGGTAGTAAGGATGATTCTATATGTGATTTCTAAGACACACTGATTATTATTGTATGATTGGACTCGCGAACCTTCTTTTCGAACTCGGGAACTTTCTTTTCGAACTCGGGAACTTTCTTGTCGTAATCGGGAGCCATCACGGAACCTTGAACTTAACCCTTTATTCAATCCATAGGTGTATCCTGTTCTCATTCCGCTAACCATAGCTGGGGTAGAAGCGTTAATATTCTGTTACTGCTACCCCTGGCCATGATTGAACCTGTAGTCCAGAGATAACTGTCACATAGAACTGTCTTAACCTAGCCCCTTTATCCACTAGGCCATTTGTCCAACTTGTCCAGTTGGTTCCCGAGTCCGAGAAGGTTCTCGAGTTCGACAATAAATACCTGAAGGAGGCCAGAGGGCACATCGACCGAAACGTTGCACAGATAACAAAGAAGATGAGGACAATGGTCCGAATAATGTAGATAATATTTCAATACATTTCACAGAAATACCAGTTTTATTCAAATGATCATGTTAATAGCGGAGAAGCAAACCCGAGATGTGGAATTGGAAATTCTCTCAAATTCCCACATCAGAATATCGATTCGACTGATATTGAAATGTTGGTAAGAATTCTTGGAGTTTAAAATGGATCCAAGAAATGTCCCAAGGAAAGAACAACTTCCTGTACAATATGCAATGCATTTATTTCCGGAATAAAAACAACTGGACACCTACCGTAGCGCAGGGTTAATAAACTTTTCCTTTGAATTTTTGAGATGAGAATTGGAATTATTTAGATTATTCGGACTATTGTCCTCATCTTTATTGTTATCTACACGATTTCTCTGAATTTTTGAGATGAAGCTTGATAATTTGTATTATTTGTATTATTCGGACTATTGTCCTCATCTTTATTGTTATCTACACTATTTCTCTGAATCTTTTAGATGAAGCTTGATAATTTGGATTATTTGGATTATTCGGACTATTGTCCTCATCTGTATTGTTATCTGTACCATTTCTCTGAATTATTTAGATGAAGCTTGATAATTTGTATTTTTTGTATTATTCGGACTATTGTCCTCATCTTTATTGTTATCTACACTATTTCTCTGAATCTTTTAGATGAAGCTTGATAATTTAAATTATTTGGATTATTCGGACTATTGTCCTTATCTTTATTGTTATCTACACTATTTCTCTGAATTTTTAGATGAGGCTTGATTATTTGGATTATTCAGACTATTGTCCTAATCTTTATTGTTATACACAAAATGTTTCAGCCAATGCGCCCTCCGGCCGGCAGTTTCTTGTCATTTTTGCAATGTAGCCTGATAATTTGTGTTATTTTGATTATTCGGACTATTGTCCTCATCTTTATTATTTAAACTGATATGCCCTTCAGTCGTCTTCAGATGATTCTTGTCATTTTTTAGATGAAACTTGATACTTTATATTATTTGGATTATTCCGACTGTCGTCCTCATCTTTATTGTTATATATATATTTACCAACCCCTCTACACGAGCAGGGTGCGACACAAGGTCAATTTCTTAAGCGGAGTTCAGCAGGTTTGAATTCAGAGTTTTTCTTCTCCTAGACCGGTTGCCTAACCAAGGTTAAAGAGCCCAGTCTGCTCTACTATTCATCCATAGATGGAGGGAGAGTAGGATTCATACCTTTTCCAAGGGTATTAGCGCTAAATGAAATGCAATTACCACGTCCAGGATTTGAACTCGGGTCGACGAATCCATTTCCCATGACTTTAACCATTACACCACGCGCTTTCATCTTTATTGTTATATACACAACGTTTCGGCCAATGTGCCCTCCAGCCTTCTTCAGGTATTTCTTGTCATTATTTAGATCTGGCTTGATAATTTGTATTAATTGGATTATTCGGACTATTGTCCTCATCTTTATTGTCATATACACAACGTTTCGGCCAAATATTTTTTGACTCATCCTCGTATATATATATATATAATATATATATATATTATATATATATATATATATATATATATATATATTTGTAAAAATAAGCTTCAGTGGACCTTAAGGTGAGAGAAATGAATTGGAGTTGCCCATTTCCACCGAAGTTACACGAACTAAGTGCCCTGTGATTACTTGAAATGATATTCCTGCACTCTTCACCGTCAGTTGTTGCTTATTGAAAACAAAATGCAAGACTTCTTCGAGATCGAACCCCATTTTAAAGGCGAGCGATGTGCCTTTTGCAATCACCGCACATGGGTGGACTACCTTGCCTAAATTACGAAACCCGGAAATGTCGATTTTCCATCTTATTGAAGTACGCCAGGGAAAGCGGTTCTCTGTTGATGATGATAGAAAAGGGGGAAACTAGCATATTGTCGAGAAAGTAACAAAGACATTTCTTCGAGGCGGTCACAGTTGTCATCCTCATTGAAAGGCTTATTAAACGTGATGGAAAAGGAGGAAACTATGTTTAGAATCCGGAGACAATTGTACCGAAATTTCTGCGTGTTTTTATTGAAACATACATGATTACAGATCAGGAATTATCTATGTGTCGATCTATCTAAATTGGTTTATATGTATGTATCTTATCTATCTATCTATCTATCTATCTATCCATCTTCGTCTTTTCATATCTATCTATCTATCTATCTATCTATCTATCTATAAATCTATCTATCTATAAATCTATCTATCAATCTATCTTTGTATGTTCATATCTATCTATTCATCTATCAATCTATCTATGTATCTATCTATGTATCTATCTATCTACCTATCTACCTATCTATCTAATTCTGTTCGCATCTTTGTATCTCATTCACTTCATATCTATCTATCTATCTATCTATCTATCCTCGTCTTTTCATATCTATCTATCTATCTATTTATCTATCTAATTCTCTTCCAATCTTTGTATCTCATTCACTTCATATCTATCTATCTATCTATCTTCGTCTTTTTATATCTATCTATTCATCTATCAATCTATCAATCTATCCATCTATCTATCAATCAATCAATCAATCAATCAATCTATCTATCTATCTATCTATCTAATGCTGTTCCCATCTTTGTTCACTTCATATCTATCTATCTATCTATCTATCTATCTATCTATCTTCGTCTTTTCATATCTATCTATTTGGCTATCAATCTATATATCTATCCATCTATCTATCAATCAATCTATCTATCTATCTAATTATGTTCCCATCTTTGTATCTCATTCACTTCATATCAATCTATCTATCTATCTATCTATCCTGTTTCTATATATCCATCTAAATCTTCTCATATCTATATATTTCATTCAGTTCATAGCTAATTAATTAAATCCATATCTATCTATCTATCTATTTTTTCATCTATCTATCTATCTATTTTATTCTGTTCATATCTATATATTTATATATGTATATCAGTATTTGGACTAACTTTTTAGTCTCTCTTTTTCTTCATTACATATCTCCCTTCCTCCTCCTCCTCTCCCGTCTCTCTTTCTCCCCCTCCCACTTCCTCTTATCGATTTGTGTTTGTATTTGGAGAAAATATCTATCTATCTT
>CM042180.1:44774208-44801708 GCA_023376005.1 Doryteuthis pealeii | reverse complement strand
TATATATATATATATATATATATATATATATATATATATATATATATATATATATATATATATATATATATATATATATATATATATATATATATATATATATATATATATATATATATATATATATATATATATATATATATATATTATATATATATATATATATATATATATATATATATATATATATATATATATATATATATATATATATATATATATATATATATATATATATATATATATATATATATATATATATATATGCATGTACATCTATGTAGGCGCGTGGGCTAGAAGTTTGAGTCGTGGAAAATGGACTCGTCGATTCGAGTTCAATTCCTAGACGAAGCTGTTGGCATTTCACATAGCACTAATACCCTTGGGAAAGGTATGAATCCATATATTCTCCTTCCAGCTATGGGTTAAATAGTAGGGCAGACTGGGCCCTTCAGCCTTGGGTAGGTAACCAGTGTAGGAGAGGGATAACTCTGAATTCAAAATCCCTGAGGTCAGTCGTTGATTGGGTTTGTGGCAACCCTTGATGCACCAATTCTTTCCTATCGACTGTGCCAAAAAGTGCGGAATGGTCCAACTCAAGCCTTCACCACTATAAACAAATCACTGTGTTGGTTGTTCACTGAATGAACACTCATGTGTTGAAAATCTACGAGAGAGTCCATATATATATATACACGCACATATGCATGTACACCCCCATATATATATATATATAATATGCACATATTTGTGAGTATTATTTATGCTCCCATACATACATACGTACTCATACATGCATCCCTCACATATATATGTGTATCGGTGTATATATAGAGAGAGTGATAGACTAGGAAATGCAAGGTTCCTGGTTCGATACCGGCTCTCACCAACTCAGCATCCGAGTAGCACAGGGTACCTGTGCGGTAAAGCTGATGAAGGTGTGGCGCTCCGCCTCAGACGCTAAAAAAATCACCTTGGTCTAGCGCTAGTGAAAAGGGGATATACTCTCACGCTGTGTGGCTGATACCGACTTTAGGCCATCTCGACCACTTAGATCACTAATTAGGACTGAGCCTACTCTAGCAGTGAGCACCCCAAACGAATTTAACATGTTTGAATTCAGAGTTTTCCTTCTCTAAGACTGGTTGCCTAACCAAGGTTAAAGAATCCGGTCTGCCATAGCAAGTTGGATTCATACCTTTCCCAAGGATATTAGAACTGTATCTTCATCCAGGATTTGAACTCGGGTCGACGAGACCATTTCCTACAACTCTAACCAGTACTCCATGCACTTCCAACGTAGCAACTTTGTGTGCAACCTAAATAAGTGTTGCATGTTATGAACTGCTCGGTCACCATTGTTCCACCCTTAAGCATCACAGGTCGCCAACGGGTAGCCCCATTGGAGAGGGGTATTAACCCTCTGCGGATGTGCTGTCATGTCAAATCATTTAGAAAACAGTAGAATTATCACCAAGCCGCTTCAATTTTTCTGAATTTTTTTTTCAGGTGTGGACTATGTTAAAGTTAGACAATCCCCAAAATGTGAGCTTCCAATTCCAAGAATCCGTGGAGTTATGTTGATTTTTAGCTCTCCAAATTTGATGGAGTTCGCGAGAAATGGCGACTTTTTGTAATCTATTTTTGTCTGTAGAATGAGTTCCAGATATTCCCTACTACTAAAAATTGGTTTATAAAAGCATTTTGCCCAAGGAATCTAAAAATGCTATCAAAAGGTCTTAAAGTCAACTAATTTATATTATCGATGATTTCTGATTTTTTCATAGCAAGTTCAATATCCCAATCTGGCACTACATCTATGTTTTTTTTTCTTTTCTTTATTTTATCCTACCAACAAATATGTAGAATACGTCGTAGACAACGGATATGGATACTATTGAGCTTCCTTTAGTGGCTTGTATATATTGTCCACGCTTCGCTATTGTGAAGGAATGTACTGACAACGCGCCCGTGAAAGAATATATAACGAATTCATGCGTGTATTTTTACATACATATTACAATATGTTATACAGGTGCGTGGTCTAATGATTAGAGTCGTAGGAAATGGATTCGTCGACCCGAGTTCAATTCCGGGATGAACCTGTTTGCATTTCACATAGCGCTATTACCCTTGGGAAAGGTATGAACCCAACTACTCTCCCTCCAGCTATGGGTAAATAGCAGGAGAGACTGGGCTCTTTAATCATAGCTAGGTAACTAGTCTAGGAGAAGGAAAACTCTGAATTCAAACCTGTTAAACTCCGCTTAAGAAATTGACCTTGTGCCGCATCCTGCTCGTGCTGAGGGGTTGGTATATGTTGGATATTGGATATAAATGCTACAAACATAAGTGAATTGATGCTCCCTGTAATTTGAGCCGATAAAAGAACGAGCTTGTTTACAGATTTTTGAGCCATATTTTCGTTAGGCTTTCTGAGTTTAACCCAACATAAAGGAATGTTCGGAATAGTCGAAAATTATTGAAACTAAGTTAATTATCAAATTATCAAATTATAAATTATGAAATTTTCGAAAGATAATGTTAAGTTGGGAATATTATTCATGAATATATGAAAAATAGGGAAGAAAACACACATTGACGCATACTCTCTCTCTCCCTCTCTCCCCCTCTCTCTCTCACACACACACACATACCCGAACACGGAAACACACACACACACACACACACACCACACACACACACACACACACATATATATATATATATATATATATATATAACTTATAGAAACTGGTATGTATTCATGTACATGCAAACACGTAAACACATTCACACACATACACACACAATCGTATATATATATATATATATATATATATATATATATATATATATATATATATAACTTATGCACGCGTAATCATACGTAAAACCAAGCAAACTCACACACACACATGTATAAGTGAATTGAGACCCATCTGATGAGACGAAAATTTGGGGAGCCGGTTTAAATCAACTTAGATTTATATGGGCCCCAATTTTCGTCGAAATGAATTTATTATGGGATTACTGTATTGAGTTCTTCCTTCCTTTATTGATAAATATTGCTCTGTATATAATCTAAAAGATTATTATACATTGAGCTCTCTTCAGTGATTTAAAGACTCGCTGTATTTATACATACTGGATCATCAATATTAGTACAGTGGATCTTAGAAATCACATATAGAATCATCCCTTACTACCAAGTTTTGGATAAATCTCTTATATATATATATATATATATATATAATATATATATATATATATATGTATATATATATATATGTAGGGTTCAAAATTATAACAAAGTCATAACTAGTTGAGACAACAAACTCCGACACGTTTGTGAGACAAAACATTTTATGTAGTTTAGAGCACATGGAAACGATACATAAAATATAGAAGATAGAATTGAATAGTGTACATATGCATACATACATCAAAGTACAGGAGCGTCCGTACATAGAGATCACTTACAAGGAGGGGGCGCGAAGCCCCACCGAGAAAGGGGTAGACAGTAGTCTAACACATGTGCAAGTTTAAATCAGGCGGTTAAATACCAGAGGTCCCCTAGTGGGAACAAACGGCAACACCGCGGGGAGATAACTCTTCCTGGCAAAGTGAAGATAATCCCCACATATATAACTTACTTATAGATACTGGTACATAAATATTCACACACATACCCAAAGCGCATGTATTCACATACTTTCAAGAATCATCTCATAAACACGTAGACACATACACACACACACACACACACACACACACACACACACACACACATATATATATATATATTGAAATGAATTATGATGCTGAATGGGCCACGGGAAACCCGTGAAGACTTTTTTTATTGCAGTCAATAAAATCGACTATGATACTGGGGGAGTCCTGGAGATCAGAGAAGACATTTTTGTTGCAATTAATATAACAGGGCGTTGAATGATACCGAGAGGAGTCCTGGAGACCGAAGAAGACTTGTCTCTTAAATTTTATTGAAAAATTACCAGTTAGTGCTGTTTGTTAAAAAAAAGAAACCCCCAAAGAGTAAGATAACAATAGTTCATAGAATAGTCCTGTACATTAGACGATTTTTTTTATTGTAATTGATATAACAAAGTAATAAAATTGAATATGATACTGAGAAGGGTCCTGGAGAGCCTTGATGAAATTTGTATTGCGATCAATAGAATAGCACATTAAAACTGGTTCGATGTTTTTTATTATTTCAATCAATATAAAACGCATTGAAATCGGTTATGATACTGAGAAGAGTTCTGGAAATCCAAGAAGACTTGTTGTCTTTTAGAATTCATTGAATACCCCCTAGTTAAAGCTGGAGTGAAAAAAAGCAAACTTCCAATAAGGAAATACTTTAAAAGAATCACGCCGACATAATGGCAACGCTTCTCCGGATTTGTGTCGAGTTTGAAGGAGTCGACTATGGTACTGAGAAGTGTCCTGGAACCCGAGAAAATGTTTTTATTGCAATCAATATAACAAAACAATAAAATCAGCTATGATACTGAGAATAGTCCTGTAGATTAGAATTTTTTTATTGCAATTGATATAACAAGGTAATAAAATTGAGTATGATACTGAGTAGGGTCCTGGAGAGCCTTGATCAAATTTATGTTGCAACCAATATAACAAAGTATTGAAATAGGTTAAAAGAATTCTGGAAACTCGAGAAGACGTTTTTTTATTACAATCTTTATAACACGGCATTAAAATCGTGTATGATACCGAGGAGAGTCCTGGAGACACAAGAAGACTTATTGTCTCTTAAATTTCATTGGTATTAAGAATTCTGAGGTAGGGGTTATTGTCCTTGTCTACGAGCCTCTGTATCGAACCAACCAATCACAAGCCAACATACTTTCACTCTCTTTCTGATCAACCAGCACCGGAGTCAGACGTCAAAATAGAACGTCTATCATATCCAGCGAACTATCAGATGGCCATAGTTAAGGGGCTTCGATAACTATCCCAACCTCAGGATTTCAGTTAAGTGGACAAATTGTAAACATTTGTGCAGATAAACCAAAAAGTCTGCAACCCCATTGTTTTATGTCTGTAATACATGTCTTTTATTCGAATTCTAGTTGTTTGGATATTCTTTAACTCTTAACCTGTCTGCCGCACTCGATGTTATCTTCATAATTGCAAACTTTGAATGCAGTCGCACATTCGTCTCATCCTCATATTTTGCAAACTTTGAGAACAGTCTCATATCAGCTATTTTATATATTTTTTTCTTTTTTCTTTTTTTTTGAATAAAAGACATTGACAACTGTAGAGTTAAAAAAATCATTGAATGTTTCTCCTTTCGTCGGGAGAATATTATTATCCATTTGAACTATCAGATGGCCGTAACAAGGGACTTTGATAACCAACCTCCTCAGGATTTCAGTTAAGTGGACAAATTGTAATCATTTTTACAGATAACCCCAAAAGTCTGCAAACCTATTGTTTTATGTCTGTAATACATGTCTTTTATTCCTATTTCAAGTTGTTGGTTTTATTCTTAACTCTTGACCTGTCTGTCACCATTCGTGGTTAAAAATTTATATTGGATAGCCCCCTCCCCGAGTTAAAGCTGGTGTGAAAAAACAAAAAACAAAATGCAAGCTCCTAAGGAATACGATAATAATCCAATATGGAAATACTACAAAACGATCACACCGAAATTGATATAACAAGGTAATAACAATTGGGTATGATACTGAGTAGGGTCCTGGAGATCCTTGATGAAATTTATGTTGCAACCAATATAACAAAGTATTGAAATAGGCTAAAAGAATCCTGGAAACTCGAGAAGACATTTTTTATTACAATCTTTATAGCAGGGCATTAAAATCGTTTATGATACCGAGGAGAGTCCTGGAGACACAAGAAGACTTATTGTCTCTTAAATTTCATTGAATCCCCCCCCCCCAGTTAAAACTGGTGTGAAAAATCAAAATGCAATACGACAATAATCCAATATGGAAATACTACAAAACAATCACGCCGAATTTACAGCAACACTTCTCAGGATTTCTGTCTCTATTTTTAGCGGGAACGTGAATAGACGGAAATTTTGTCTTGAATGTCTACGAGGCGAACAGGGAGAATTCTTAGAGTTGGAAGAAATATGATATTATTAACCCTTTCAAAATCCTTCTTGACAGACGAAATGAGAATAACATCTTGCCAGTTGTTCAATTACTTATAGACGCGTTATAATGGCGGGAAAAGACAATGTTGGGAATTAATTCACGAACAGAAAATGGCGTCTCTGTTTGAATCTATTAAGGTTACACCAAAAATGACATCGTTCTTCTTCTAATAGAGCTGAACAGTTCACGTTGGCCTAAACTCCACCGAGAATCATTAAAGAGTTAAATGTATCTCGTCTAATGGACAACGAAACTAAATCGAGTATATTGATTCCAAATCCGATCTTGTTTTGGATTTATGTTGTATAACAAACATCGGTTATATAATCGAGAGAGAGAGAGAGACAGAGAGAGAGAGAGAGAGAGAGAGAGAGAAGAGAGAGAGAAAGAGAGAGAGAGAGAGAGAGAGATTTGAGGCTTACTGGGTTGGGAGATCTTACTTGTAGAGAGAGAGACAGACAGACAGACAGAGAGGGGGAGGGAGAGAGAGAGAAACAGATATATATATATATATATATATATAGAGAGAGAGAGACAAACAGAGAGAGAAAGATAGACAATTGAATGAACTATAAGACATTTTATCTTGATCAAGATTTTATATAATCTAGCCCATTTTCTTCCGCGCGGGTGACAGTTGACCTCAGTGGTGACACGTCTGTTTTGCCTTAATGTCCGATCGAAACTAATACTCTAAACTAACTAATTACGTGATGAGCGAGATTCGCGCCTCTAGGGTCAATTGGGGTCATCCAACGGAAATTTACCCCCCCCCCCTATGGTTTTAACTCCAACGAACCTATTTCAAACTGACTACAGGTTCTGTCAACAATTTATGACACTACATACATTGTAACAGATATGCCCTTCATTGGATATTAATATTTATATAAGTGCTAGCAGGACCTGTGGGTATACCACAGTATGGTAATTTCATTATTACAACGTTTGATATGTTCACTTAAGAGCTATTGAAAATAGTTCAATCGGTAAGAAAGTAAAGTTGTCGGGGTGGCCTAAGGTCGGTATCAGCCAATAAGCGAGTGAGTCTATCCCCTTTTCACTAGCGCTAGACCAAGGAGATTGTTTTTGCTTCTGAGGTGGATCGCCAAACCTACCATCAGCTCCTTACTTTACCGCACAAATCGCTGTGCTACTCATAACGCTGAGTTGGCGAGGGCCGGTATCGAACTAGGAACCTTGTGGTTTCTAGCCGAACGCTCTACCGACTGAGGCAGTCTTGGAAGACTATGATCAAGTTTTTATGTGCCCCTAAAGTTACAGCGCCTCCTATGACTGTGAAGTCCGATGTTTGAAAAACATTCTCGATCACAGATGTCGCATTTGAAGGCTGTCCCTGAAGATGTTGATGTGCCGGTGCTTTGTTGCCACTGCTTTCTTCTAGACCTCTTGGCTTCATGGTGTTGCATCAGGGTGACTTCTGACATGTACAGTCCTCTACAGAGAGCCTACCACCACCGAGGGCGGTCCTGAGCCAAATTTTCCCAGTTGGAGGGGGCAATGCCAAAGCACCTGTGTTCATTCTTGAAGACATCCTTGGAACGCAGCTGGGGGCGACCAATCTGTCTCTTACCAGCCAAAAACTCTACATATAGGATGTCCTTCGGGATTCGTCCATCATCCATCCGGCGGAAAACGAGAAAAAGACAATCTCTGTATGTACATTTCCGCCTATTAGGCCTCATCAGCAGAGTTATAGACAAGGCAGTGCTTTGCGTTCAATCTTTTTTAGTTCTTTTATTCAAGCACTGCCCTGTCTATAACTCTGTTGATGAGGCCTAATAGGCTGAAATGTACATACAGAGATTGTCTTTTTCTCGATTTGTTTACGCCTTACATTTAAACCGATATGCATGCCTAATTCATTTAATTATAACTAATTAATTCTCAAATTAGGTATGACTTTAATTAAGCACATAATCTCCCAATATATATATATATATATATATATATATATATATATATATATATAAGTAAATCCGACGTTATGTAAAATAGTGAAATTTTTTTGAAAAAACACAGGATCAAATAAAATGAGTGATATTTATTCAGCGAACGCTGCAGTGTTTCAATCTGTTTAGTAGATCTTCTTCAGGGCTTGATATACTAAGTGGATTGAAACACTGCAACGTTGGCTGAATAAATATCACTCATTTTATTTGATCCTGTGTTTTTTTTTTTTAAATTTCACTATTTTACACACACACACACACACACACACACACATATATATATATATATTCATCAATCCCTCCGTACGAGCAGGATGTGGCACAAGGTCAATTTCTTAAGCGAGGTTTAACAGATTTCAGATATTTCCTTCTAGACTACCTATCCAATGTTAAAGAGCCCAGTCTTCTCAACTAGTTACAAATAACTGAAAAGAGAATATAAGGATTCATACCTTTCCCAAGGGTATTAGCATTATGTGAGACAGCCTTGTCCAGCATTTGAACTCGGGTTGACGAGTCCATTTCCTACGACTCTAACCATTAACCCACGCACCTCCATAAACTCAGTACATATCAACTAAAAGGTAAGTAAAGTCGTCGTTGGGGCGGCCTAAGGTCGGTATCAACCAGACAACGAGGGAGTCTATCCCCTTTTCACTAGCGCTAGACCAAGGAGATTGTTTTTGCATCTGAGGTGGAATGCCACACCTACCATCAGTCAGGGTGGCCTAAGGTCGGTATCAGCCAGACAGCGAGGGAGTCTATCCCCTTTTCACTAGCCCTAGACCAAGGAGATTGTTTTTGCATCTGAAGTGGAGCGCCACACCTACCATCAGTCAGGGTGGCCTAAGGTCGGTGTCAGCCAGACAGCGAAGGAGTATCTCCCCTAGTCCCAGGAGATTGTTTTTGCATCTGAGGTGAAGCGCCACACCTACCTACAGCTTCTCACTTTACCGCACAGATCCCTGTGTTACACATACGCTGATTTGACGAGGGCCGGTATCGAACCACGAACATAATGATTCCCAGGAGATTGTCTTTGCATCTGAGAGGGAGTGCCACACCTACCATCAACTTCTCACTTTACTGCACAGATCCCTGTGCTACTCATACGCTGAGTTGGCGAGGGTCGGTATCGAGCCACGAACAATGATTCCCAGGCTGACGCTTTACCGACTAAGCTAAACCGATGAATAAATAATTTTAATGAGTTCCATATTTGATAGGTGCTCCGATATAATGGCCTTGTGTCAGACTTAGGTAAATTCATTACATATAAAAGGGTGTGTGAAAATAATTTATTACCTTTAATTGATGCCATTTGCTGAGTGTCACCTGAGCCGGTGCGCTGTTGATCAATTCCAGAGGCAAATCAATCAGTGCCACTGCCGGTCATGCATGATTATGGAATTGATCTCCTGAGCAACGTCTCTTAGGAGCTGGCATATCAACAGGGGAAACTGAGAATTATTAGTTGACCCCCCCCCACGTTTAGAGAGAATGTGGGTTGCATTTTGTCGCTATCGAAAGCTGTCCCGAATCAACGTCTTATCCCGGGCAACCTTCAAGGACCATACCTTGCTTAATCAATGACTGGAAAATAGGATCGGCTCTCCGGTGCTGGCAAGAGGGCAATACAATGGGTGACCAAAAAGCGTCAGCACTCTGTCCAGGTTACAGAGCGATACAAATGCAGACCAAAGAGGGTCGGCTACAGGGCAATACATTGGGTGACCAAAAGGGGTCGGTACTCTAATTCTGGCTACAGGTTAATAAAATACTGACCAAAAAGGGTCGGCACTCTGTCCAGGTTACAGAGCAATACAAATGCAGACCAAAGAGGCTCGGCTACAGGGCAATACATTGGGTGACCAAAAGGGGTTGGTACTCTAATGCTGGCTACAGGTTAATAAAATACTGACCAAAAAGGGTCGACACTCTGTCCAGGTTACAGAGCAATACAAATGCTGACCAAAGAGGGTCGGCTACAGGGCAATACATTGGGTGACCAAAAATGGTCGACACTCTAATGCTGGCTACAGGGTAATACAATACTGACCAAAAGGGTCAGCACTCTGGTCCTAGCTACCGGGAAATACAAATATAAAAAACCACGCTATACCAACGTCTTATCCCGGGCAACCTTCAATCTAACCCTAACCCTAAACCCCAACCCTAAACCTAACCCTAAACCCTAACCCTAACCCCAACCCCTAGTTGAGTAACATGTTAATTCAGGATGACCCAGAAAAAACAGAATCCACCAATTTTGCAATAAAATTGTTAATTTTAACTAGGGGGGGGGGTTAGGGTTTAGACTTAGGCCTAGGGTTAGGGTTGGGGTTTAGGGTGAGTTTAATGGGAAAATAAATAAATAATTTGGGTTCTGTTTTTTCTGGGTCACCCTGTAATATCGTGTTACTCAACTAGGAAATAACCTCAAACCTTTTTATCCGGATAAAGCTTCTGTTTGTTTTGGGGGATTTTCAAACCTCTAAAAATACAGAGGCTTATAAAAACTGAACGATTCAATATTAAACCGATTAGGAATAAAGATAATCGTGATAAATACTTAAAAATATAAACTTATGTTTTGGTAATCTTGAACTTTATGTGACTAAATTCCTACCATAAAATTGTACTTGCGCATTATTTAAATTGAACGTACTTTCTGTTACTTGCTTAATCAGTGCATGGAAAAGAGATCGGCTTTCGGTTGCTGGAAAGAGGGAAATGCAATGGGTGACCAAACAATGTCCACACTCTAATGCTGTCCAGGTTACAGAGCAATACAAATGCAGACCAAAGAGGGTCAGCTACAGGGCAATACATTGGGTGACCAAAAAGGGTCGACACTCTAATGCTGGCTACAGGTTAATAAAATACTGACCAAAAAGGGTCTCTGGAGCTTGCTACCGGGAAATACAAATATCAAAAGCCACGCTAAACCAACGTCTTATCCCGGGCAACCTTCAAGGAACGTGCCTTGCTTAATCAGTGCATGAAATAGAGGAGCGGCTTTCGGTTGCTGGAAAGAGGGAAATATAATGGGTGACCAAAAAATGGCGATATTCTAATGCTGGCTACAGGGTAATACAACGGGTAACCAAAACGAGTCACTATGACGCTTGATAGAGTCCAATACAAATGCTGACCAAAGCGGATCAACACCTTATCCAGGTTAAAGAGCAATACAATTACTGACCAAAAAGGGTCGGTATCCTGTTCAGGCTACAGAACAATACAAATGCTGAGCAAAAAGGACCGACATACTCTCGATGTTACAGGGTAGTAAATTACTGACCAAAAATGACCGTTTTGTTTTATGTGGATTTAGTTTCTTATGGAATTATTCTTGGCGGGAAAGTCTATTTCTCCCAGTGGCAATTTTCTTATTTCAGCAATCATGAATTCCCCGTGGCCCTGTGACAAACTTCGTTCTTGGCAAAGCGGCCGCTGACTAAAACAATTACAATTCAGAGCGAGTGTTTATAGAAAAAATTGTATCTATTTTTTCATCGGAATTCGGTCAACAACTGGTGGCCAATAAGGGTCGGCATTTTGTTATTGGCTACAGAATAATACAATTACTGACCAAAGAGGATTGACACCCTTTCCAGGCTATATGGTAATACAATTACTGACCACTTTGTCCAGTCGACACTAATTTCATAACAGTCTTCAATCTGCAACTGGAAATACAGTTTCCTATTGCCAATTCCTTAAGCAAAATTCCCGAACCAAAAACGGACTAGAAATAATAATAAGATAGGTATGGCCAAAATGGCGGTATTTTGATGGATATATATATATATATATATATATATATATATATAGTCTTTTTTTCCGTAGTTAGGGTCTTTCCATGTATGGTTTAACCAAGCTGATGCAGGTAGACCATAAGGAGAGCTCAATGTGCCTAATTTAATTTAATTTTATTTTATGATATTTCATTAATTTTAATTATTATGTTTTATTCCTTTACTTTATTGTTATTATTATTATTATTATTATTATTATTATTATTATTATTATTATTATTATTTGTTATTTTTATTTGTTATTTGTTATTTTTTATTTTTATTTTTATTTCTTTACTTTTATTTCTATATTATTTTGTTATCTTTATTTTTCTCTTTCTTCTTTTCTTCTTTTTTTCTTTTTATTATTTTTAGCCTTTAAATTCTGCTCATTTGTATATACACTCTTACAACTATTTCCCCAAGGAACCTGCCCCAAGCTACCCATTCCAAAATAAGACACCAACCCTCCCTCCCCTAAATTGATAGATATAAAAGAGATGTTACTTTGGGAAATTCTCAGTAAGAGTCATGTTCTTGTGATTACCTGAAGATGCCGTATTAATACGGTTGAAATGAATTATTGTAATGAAGCAAGTTTAGAGCTTTTTCTTCATTTACTATATATATATATATATATATATATATATATATATATATATATATATATATAAAGAGTGTTCGGAATAAATTTGACATATTTATATTTTTCTCCGTAGGTTGGAGGTATTGACGCACACTACGCATAATCTAAAAGCTTGGACTCTTCTTCATTCATATACGTGATGACAGATAGAATGGATGACTGGAACCCACCAGAATCATGGAAGAGAATATCTTGTATCATGATGATCTGCGCCGGCCATCAAAATAAGGAGATTATGGTGAACAAACTTGTTTTACAAAATGGTTTTCTGGTAGAGGGACATCGACCCGTAGCCGAATGCTCAAATGCCTTGTCTCAAATTGAACCAAGTAAATAACTAGATTGATTTTAATTGGATGCCAACCCATATTGGCTTATTTTATGCATACAGGTGAGGGAATCGCTTTCATTGTATGTTTATATTTACTAGTTCAAAATAAAAAAACACTCTCCGGGCGATGTAAAAATTGATTTTTGAAACATATTGCCACAGTAACTCTAATTTCCTAGCAGTCTTCAATCTGCAACTGGAAATACAGTTTCCTATTGTCAATTCCTTAAGATATGACCAAAATGGCGGTATGACAGCACTTAACCCTTTCTTTAAACTTTTCTAAAAAAAAAAAAAGAATAAATAAATTCTAAATTGTCACTTATCTTAACTAGCAAAATAAAAAAACGCCAT
This sequence comes from Doryteuthis pealeii, assembly GCA_023376005.1. Lineage (NCBI taxonomy): Eukaryota > Metazoa > Mollusca > Cephalopoda > Myopsida > Loliginidae > Doryteuthis > Doryteuthis pealeii. The sequence goes on along the minus strand of CM042180.1, from coordinate 44,788,434 downwards.
TCGGGCGATGTAAAAATAGATTTTTGAAACATATTGCCTGAGGGGTGGGAGCTAAAAATTCAATGTCAGCGAGTTTGTACCCTAAATAAGTAAAACCATCAAATTCATTAAAGGATTCAAAAATAAAACAATTTGAAATGTAAACTTTAAATATGTATTAAAATAAAACAAACTATATATAGATATATAATACCAGTCATGTATTTATTAAAACTTGTTTTAAAAAACAATGAGGACTGTCTAATGTTGCATGTTCAAATTTTGAGTATTCTGTTATGACGATTTTGGGTAATGTGACGTAGTTATGACGATTTTTGCTTAGTGACGTAGTTTTTGTTACAGACAAAAACCGGAAGCGAATCTCTATTATTAATAGATATTTCCATATGAACAGAGCCCAAATTTACATTCAACAATTTTCTATGAATATCTCAATTATAACTGTGAAATAAATCACATTAAAAAGAGCACATCTTCAAGCAAGTAAGAAAAATACATAGAAATGCCAAATTTCGACGGATATAGATTTTAATTTATAAAATTCTCCCCTTTTATAGACAGTAATACAAATATTTAAATGGGATTTAAAAAAAAGTCCTTTCACTTTATAATACAACAAAAATTACGTTAATTTTATTCAGGGTTTTGCTGAATATTAATTAATTGTTGAACACCTTTCATAAAATAAAACCCCAATTTGATTTAATCACGTGTATAAAAATTTAGACCTTTCTAAGACATTAAACTAGTAAGTTTGGTTTGTTTTGTTTTACGGCATATCAACCTCAGTGGGTCATTTAATGCCGATACAGTTTTGAAATAAATCAATTCTTAATGGATAATACAATTTTTTTTATAAATACATTTTTCTATTTAACCCATAGATGGGACCCTAACAGGTACTACCACTCTGGGTCAGAGTGGACCAGGGAGCAATGGTGATGAAGGGGTGCTCCACATTCCCCAAACCTCCAAAACTGGAACCTCACCATAAGATAAAGTTTAACGTCATTCCCAGGACATATAGACCCGCAGCCACCGCCTTCTAGCACCCATATGATAAAAAGGGGTTGGGACTTGCCATAAGGGCAATAGGGTTGGGAAAATCATATAGGTGCTAGGGCTTGACGTGACCAGCTGATTGATCGGAGGGGGCCTCTCCGACCGCCCGTCTAGCCCAAGATAGGGCCAAAGTGGAGTATTGCATGTCATGAACTGCTCATCCACCTGGGTTCTATCCTTAAGCATCACGGATCGCCACCCAAAACCCAAACAGGTGGCTCCATTGGGGGAGTCTTACCCCTCTACAGAGGTGCAGTCGGTGCATTCTAACGCCTCAGCCGACAGGGCGAAAACTAGTAAGTAAATACTTACTAATTTAGTTTATTTAGAATTTGCCAATGCTTAAGAGTTTGTTACAAAACCATCGCTGCAAAGCGGATTTATATGATCCCGAGGAAAGCTAGAAGAGGAAACCCCTAATACAAATCTGAAGCTGGAGTCCCTAAGATGGAATAACGCTGAACTTTAAGTTAGTAAAATTTTTGATTCACCAAACATGTCTCTCACGTTACTAAAATATTGCAAAACTGTAAACTAGCATCTACTAAAATATTGCAAAACTTTTGACTCACTCATGCTGTATCTCATGTTAATAAAATATTGCAAAACTTTTGACTCACTCATGCTGTATCTCATGTTACTAAAATATTGCATAACTTTTGACTCATACCATTTTCTTTGATTATCTATCATTGTTTTTTTCCAACAATTATTTCACTTTCCCAATATATATATATATATATATATATATATATATATATATATATATATATATATAAGATTTTTGGATGTTTTTTTATAGAGTCATTGTTGAATAAATTATTATATTTTTGCTTGAAGGCAATTATAAATGCATGTATCGCATAAAATTCGATAATTATAGAAAATAATCTAATATATATATATATATATATATATATATTTGTGTGTGTGTGTGTGTGTGTGTGTGTGTGTGTGTGTGTGTTATACTATGTATATTGAGATTGAAATTGTGACAGTGCACAAATGATGATGATACTACCAATCACATGGCATATTATGGACTACTCATCCACCAGGAGTCCATCCTTAAGCATCACAGGTCACCACCCATGGACAGCAGTCGGCCTTATTTGGGAGGGTCTTACCCCGCTGCAGAGGTGCAGTCAGTGTATTCTAAAGCCCCAGCTGATAGGACTGTCTACCAACCACAGACTCACCAAACTTTTCTCCCACGTTACTAAAATATTGCAAAACTTTTGATTCACCCAAGTTGTATTTCATTTTACCAAAATATTACGAAAGTTCCGACTTGCTCTCGTTGAATTTCATGTTATTAAATATTGCAAAACTTTTGACTCACTCAAGCATATGCTGCCCTGTCGACTGGGGCGTTAGAATGCACCGACTGCACCTCTGCAGAGGGGTAAGACTCCCACAATGGGGCCACCTGTTGGCCGTTGGTGGCGACCCGTGATGCTTAAGGATAGAGCCCAGGTGGATGGGCAGTTCATGACATGCAATACTCCACTTTGGCCCTATCTTGGGATAGACGGGCGGTCGGAGAAGCCCCCTCTGATCAATCAGCTGGTCACGTCAAGCCCTAGCACCCATATGATTGCCCCAACCCTATTGCCCTATTGGCAAGCCCCAACCCCTTTTTATCATATAGGTGCTAGAAGGCGGTGACTAAGGGCCTACATATCCTGGGAATGACATTAAACTCTGATGGTGAGGTTCCAGTTTTGGAGGTTTGGGGAATGTGGAGCACCCCTTGACCACCATTGATCCCTGGTCCACTCTGACCCGGAGTGGTAGTACCTGTTAGGGTCTCATCTATAGGTTGAATAGAAAAAACATGAGTTGATAAATAAAATTGTATTATCAATTAAAAATAAAATTATTTCCAAACTTTGTCGGCATTAAACATTTTTGAATACCTAATTACCAATAGAAGTATTCGGCATAAAATAACCCAAGGTGTTGACATGCCGTAAAACCCAACCAACCAAAACCAACCAAACCTAGCATATGTGTGTTCTTCAATTAGAATCCTATTTGTCATCGACCAGTTGCATTCTTATTGGTCTCTGCACACTGCGCTGGTTTGCAGCGCCATCTGTCGGTCACATGCGGAAACTGCTGACAACACAGCCTACTCAAATCCCCATCAACAAACCATGTGTAGATCTGACGAGATCACGCGAGAAGTGGTGACATCGGGCACGAGATTACCAATTGCAAAGTAATTAACTCCCTTCGTACCAAACATTGGCTTTTTTTTGTCGTTTTTCGTGACGTCACGTTTGTTTTTCCAATAAAATGATCTCCTACCCAACAAGTTTGGTAAATGAAAAGTTGTCTATCTGTTCAAACAGTTTTAAACAGTTTTTAAGGTTTTAAGTTTGCCAAATTCTGTCTTGATATTCGACATACAGATAATTTCATTTTTAGAACGTTCCTTTTTAATTCTTTTTATCTTACATATGCGACACGTGTTTCAGATCTTCTGGTATCTTCTTCAGGCTTTGATCAATATCATTTCACTTTCAGAACGATTAGTTTAGGGTATTTGCCTCTCATCCCACTTATGAGGGCGTGACACAAGGACATTTTTATGTGGGCCCACCCACAAGCCGAAGCTCATGGGTGGTAGACGCAAAAAATGCGTCGATCCCGTCGGCATCCCACCTCGAGGGGGCGCCCCAGGCGCTGGGCAATAAACCCAGCCCTTCCCCTTTAAATCAAGGGGACAGGTGTTGCCTGAGGGGATAGCCTCCTGGGATCGATGCTGTTAATTTCATTAATAGACACAGGCCCCGAAATGCCCATGTTATTAGAATGATTGGTTTAGTTCACACACACACACACACACACACACACACACACACACATATATATATATATATATATATATATATATATATATATATATATATTGGTTTGGAGGTTGGTTTTGAAGGCTATCACAATGTAGGTGCAAAGAAAAAAATACCATCTTACCATCTGTAACATTTTTTAAAAAAATTCATTTAACTAAAAATGCCATAACAACTTCAGTTCCAATGTTCTTCTTCTGAAGAGATTTTATCTCGAAATATCAAGAATAAATTACAGGTTAACAAACAACACCATTGTTACCTTATAATATTTTTTCTTTACACCTGCATTGTGATAGCCTTCAAAATCAACCTCTAAACCAATATATACACAATGCTTCAAGCAAATTATAAAACCCTTTTATATATATATATATATATATATATATATATATATATATATATATATATATATAGCCGACAAGCCAAATATATATATATATATATATATATATATATATATATATATATATATTTGGCTTGTCGGCTAGTGCTTTAGAATACACCACTGCATCTCTACAGAGGGGTTATAATCCTCAAAAGTGCCTATCAGTTAGCCGTGGGTAGTGATCTATGTTGCTTAAGGATGGAATCCTGGTGGCTGAGCAGTCCATGATTTGCGATATTTTCCTTTGGCTCAACGGGTGTTCGGAGAGGGCCCCTTCCGATCAATCGACTTGTCGAGTTAAGCCCTAGCACCAATATGATTGTCCCAACCCTGTTGCCCCCAAACCGACCTTCCCAACCGTTGTGCTAGATGGTGGTGGCTGAAGGTTTTATGTCCTGGGTATGACGTCAAATTTGGTGGTGAGCCTCAAATTCTGGTGCTCTTAAGATTATGGAGAATACCTTCAAATCGCCATTATCTGTAGGCCCCCCACAAAGACCTACTGATCCCAGGCGCCACCACCTAAGTTCACAATCTCAGCCCGACCTTAATACAGTTCGTCGAGCGGTTACTCTCGTGCGCCAGACATACGTGTATGATACACTCGAGACACCATTTACGATGGTGGTTGGTATTGACAAGAAACATAGCCAAGAAAAACGACACAGAGACACCCGATGGCGACAGGAAAATCATCGCGACACGTGACCTTCAAAGAAAATGACCCTCCCCAAATAAAACGTCATACCCCCAAATTGTCTGATCTCTCTTCNAACTTATGATGTAATGGCCACGGAAACCCGTGAGACTTTTTTTGTTGCAGTCATAAAATCGACTATATACTGGGATCCTGAGATCAGAGAGAAAACATTTTTGTGCAATTCAAGTTAACACGCCTTGATATGTATTAACCAGAGAGTCCTGGAGACCAAGAAGACTTGTTCTCTTACATTTTATTTGCAAATTACCAGTTATTGGTGTTAACAAAACAAACCCCCAAAGGAAGTAAAATAACAAACAGTTAATAGGAATGCCTTACTTAGACGATTTTGTTATTCAATACATAACAAAGTAATAAAATTGAATATGATCTGAGAAGGTCCTGGAGACCTTGATGAATTTTTTATTGCAATCAATAACAATAGCACATAAAACTTGGTAGCTGATCTTTAATTTCATCAATATAAAACGCATGAAAATCCGTTTTAATACTAAGAAGAGTCCTGAGAGTCCAAGAATACTTGTCGTCTCTTTAGGAATTAATTGATACCCCATTAAAGCTGTGTTGAAAAAAAAAGCAAACTCCCACAGGTAAATAACATATTCATAAGAAATATCCAAAAGAATTACGCCCACATACATAGGTAACGGCTTCTTAGAGCATTTCTTAAGTTTGAGAGATCGACTATGATACTGACAAATCCGGAACCAGAAGAAAACTTTTTATTGCAATTCAATATAACAAAACATAAATCAGCATGATACACCCTGACCAAATGATGTATACAAGCAATACAATGGAGAACACAAGAAAAATATCTTCAATCATATAAAAGCAAGAAGCCTTGATCAAATTATGTTGCAACCAATATAACAAAGTATATTGAAATAGGCTAAAAGAATCTGGAAACTCGAGAAGACATTTTTTTATTACAATCTTTATAGCAGGCATTAAAATCGTTATGATACCGAGGAGAGTCCTGGCGACACAAGAAGACTTATTGTCTCTTAAATTTATTGGAATACACCCTCCCCAATTAAAACTGGTGTGAAAAATCAAAATGCAAGCTCCTAATGAACATAATAAATCCAATATGGAAATACTAAAAACAATCACGCCGAATTTTACAGCAAGCACACTTCTCAGGATTTCTGTCTCTATTTTTAGCGGGAACGTGAATAGACGGAAATTTTGTCTTGAATGTCTACGAGGCGAACAGGAGAATTCTTAGAGTTGGAAGAAATATGATATTATTAACCCTTTCAAAATCCTTCTTGACAGACGAAATGAGAATAACATCTTGCCAGTTGTTCAATTACTTATAGACGCGTTATAATGGCGGAAAAAGACAATGTTGGGAATTAATTTCACGAACAGAAAATGGCGTCTCTGTTTGAATCTATTAAGGTTACACCAAAATGACATCGTTCTTCTTCTAATAGAGCTGAACAGTTCACGTTGGTCTAAACTCCACCGAGAATCATTAAAGAGTTAAATGTATCTCGTCTAATGGACAACGAAACTAAATCGAGTATATTGATTCCAAATCCGATCTTGTTTTGGATTTATGTTGTATAACAAACATCGGTTATATAATCGAGAGAGGAAACTCGGCGAGAGAGAGAGAGAAGAGAGAGAGAGAGAGAGAAGAGAGAGAGAGAGAGAGAGAGAGATTTGAGGCTTACTGGGTGGAGATCTTACTTGTAGAGAGAGAGAGAGAGACAGACAGACAGACAGAGAGGGAGAGAGAGAGAGAGAGAGAAACAGATATATATTATATATATATATATAATATATAGAGAGAGAGAGAGAGAGAGACAAACAAGAGAGAAAGACAGACAATTGAATGAACTATAAGACATTTTATCTTGATCAAGATTTTTATAATCTAGCCCATTTTCTTCCCGCGGGTGACAGTTGACCTCAGTGTGACACGTCTGTTTTCCTTAATGTCCGATCGAAACTAATACTCTAAAACTAACTAATTACGTGATGAGCGAGATTCGCGCCTCTAGGGTCAATTGGGGTCATCCAACGGAAATTTACCCCCCCCCCATGGTTTTAACTCCAACGAATCTATTTCAAACTGACTACAGGTTCTGTCAACAATTTATGACACTACATACATTGTAACAGATATGCCCTTCATTGGATATTAAATATTATATAAGTACTAGCAGGACCTGTGGTATACCACAGTATGGTAATTCATTATTACAACGTTTGATATGTTCACTTAAGAGCTATTGAGAATAGTTCAATCGGTAAGAAAGTAAAGTTGTCGGGGTGGCCTAAGGTCGGTATCAGCCAATCAGCGAGAGTCTATCCCCTTTTCACTTGCGCTAGACCAAGGAGATTGTTTTTGCATCTGAGGTGGAGCGCCAAACCTACCATGAGCTCCTTACTTTACACCGCACAAATCGCTGCGCTACTCATAACGCTGAGTTGGCGAGGGCCGGTATCGAACTAGGAACCTTGTGGTTTCTAGCCGACTGAGGCAGTCTTGGAAGACTATAATAAAGTGTTTATGTGCCCCTGAAGTTACAGAGCCTCCTGTGACTATGAAGTCCGATGTTTGAAAAACATTCTCGATCACAGATGTCGCATTTGAAGGCTGTCCCTGAAGATGTTGATGTGCCGGTGCTTTGTTGCTGCTGCTTTCTTCTAGACCTCTTGGCTTCATGGTGTTGCGTCAGGGTGACTTCTGACATGTACAGTCCTCTACGGAGAGCCTACCACCACCGAGGTCGGTCCTGAGCCAAATTTTCCCAGTTGGAGGGGGCAATGCCAAAGCACATGTGTTCATTCTTGCAGACATCCTTGGAACGCAGCTGGGGGCGACCAATCTGTCTCTTACCAGCCAAAAACTCTACTGTCCTTCGGGATTCGTCCATCATCCATCCGGCGGAAAACGAGAAAAAGACAATCTCTGTATGTACATTTCAGCCTATTAGGCCTCATCAACAGAGTTATAGACAAGGCTGTGCTTTGCGTTCAATCTTTTTTAGTTCTTTTATTCAAGCACTGCCCTGTCTATAACTCTGTTGATGAGGCCTAATAGGCTGAAATGTACATACAGAGATTGTCTTTTTCTCGATTTGTTTACGCCTTACATTTAAACCGATATGCATGCCTAATTCATTTAATTATAACTAATTAATTCTCAAATTAGGTATGACTTTAATTAAGCACATAATCTCCCAATATATATATATATATATATATATATATATATATATATATATATATATATATAAGTGAATCCGACGTTATGTAAAATAGTGAAATTTTTTTGAAAAAACACAGGATCAAATAAAATGAGTGATATTTATTCAGCCAACGCTGCAGTGTTTCAATCTGTTTAGTAGATCTTCTTCAGGGCTTGATATACTAAGTGGATTGAAACACTGCAGCGTTGGCTGAATAAATATCACTCATTTTATTTGATCCTGTGTTTTTTCAAAAAAAATTTCACTATTTTACACACACACACACACACACACACACATATATATATATATATATATATATATATATATATATATATTCATCAATCCCTCCGTACGAGCAGAAAGTAGCACAATATATGTAATTCTAGACTGATTACCTATCCAAGGTTAAAGAGCACAGTCTTCCCTACTAGTTACACATAACTGAAAAGAGAATATAAGGATTCATACCTTTCCCAAGGGTATTAGCATTATGTGAGACAGCCTTGTCCAGCATTTGAACTCGGGTTGACGAGTTCATTTCCTACGACTCTAACCATTAACCCACGCACCCCCATAAACTCAGTACATATCAACTAAAAGGTAAGTAAAGTCGTCGTTGGGGCGGCCTATCAACCAGACAACGAGGGAGTCTATCCCCTTTTGACTAGCGCTAGACCAAGGAGATAGTTTTTGCATCTGAGGTGGAGCGCCACACCTACCATCAGCTTCTCACTTTACCGCACAGATCCCTGTGCTACTCATACGCTGAGTTGACGAGGGCCGGTATCGAACCACGAACATAATGATTCCCAGGAGATTGTCTTTGCATCTGAGAGGGAGTGCCACACCTACCATCAGCTTCTCACTTTACCGCACAGATCCCTGTGTTACTCATACGCTGAGTTGACGAGGGCCGGTATCGAGCCACGAACCTAATGATTCCCAGTCTGACGCTCTACCGACTAAGCTAAACCGATGAATTAATAATTTTAATGAGTTCCATATTTGATAAGTGCTCCGATATAATGGCCTTGTGCCAGACTTGGGTAAATTCATATAAAAGGGTGTGTGAAAATAATTTATTACCTTTAATTGATGCCATTTGCTGAGTGTCACCTGAGCCGGTGCGCTGTTGATCAATTCCAGAGGCAAATCAATCAGTGCCACTGCCGGTCATGCATGATGATGAAGTTGATCTCCTGAGCAACGTCTCTTAGGAGCTGGCATATCAACAGGGGAAACTGAGAATTATTGCTTGACCCCCTCCCACGTTTAGAGAGAATGTGGGTTGCATTTTGTCGCTATCGAAAGCCGTCCCGAATCAACGTCTTATCCTGGGCAACCTTCAAGGACCATACCTTGCTTAATCAATGGCTGGAAAATAGGGTCGGCTCTCCGGTGCTGGCTAGAGGGCAATACAATGGGTGACCAAAAAGGGTCGAAACTCTGTCCAGGTTACAGAGCAATACAAATGCAGACCAAAGAGGGTCGGCTACAGGGCAATACATTGGGTGACCAAAAGGAGTCGGCACTCTAATGCTGGCTACAGGTTAATAAAATATTGACCAAAAAGGGTCGGCACTCTATCCAGGTTACAGAGCAATACAAATGCAGACCAAAAAGGGTCGGCTACAGGGCAATACATTGGGTGAGCAAAACGAGTCGACACTCTAATACTGGCTACGGGTTAATAAAATAATGAGCAAAAAGGGTCGGCACTCTGTCCAGGTTACAGAGCAATACAAATGCAGACCAAAGAGGGTCGGCTACAGGGTAATACATTGGGTGAGCAAAACGGGTCGACACTCTAATGCTGGCTACAGGTTAATAAAATACTGAGCAAAAAGGGTCGGCACTCTGTCCAGGTTACAGAGCAATACAAATGCAGACCAAAGAGGTCGGCTACAGGCAGTACATTGGGTGACCAAAACGGGTCAACACTCTAATACTGGCTACAGGTTAATAAAATAATGACCAAAAAGGGTCGGCACTCTTCCAGGTTACAGAGCAATACAAATGCAGACCAAGAGGGTCGGCTACAGGGCAGTACATTGGGTGACCAAAACGGTCAACACTCTAATACTGGCTACAGGTTAATAAAATGACCAAAAAGGGTCGGCACTCTGTCCAGGTTACAGAGCAATAAAAATGCAGACCAAAGAGGGTCGGCTACAGGGCAATACATTGGGTGACCAAAAATGGTCGACACTCTAATGCTGGCTACAGGTTAATACAATACTACCAAAAGGGTCAGCACTCTGTCCTAGCTACCGGAAATACAAAATATAAAAAACCACGCTATACCAACGTCTTATCCCGGGCAACCTTCAATCTAACCCTAACCCTAAACCCAAACCCTAAACCTAACCCTAAACCCTAACCCTAACCCCACCCTAGTTGAGTAACATGTTAATTCAGGATGACCCAGAAAAAACAGAATCCACAAATTTGCAATAAAATTGTTAATTTTAACTAGGGGGGGGGGTTAGGGTTTAGACTTAGGCCTAGGGTTAGGGTTGGGGTTTAGGGTGAGTTTAATGGGAAAATAAATAAATAATTTGGGTTCTGTTTTTTCTGGGTCACCCTGTAATATCGTGTTACTCAACTAGGAAATAACCTCAAACCTTTTTATCCGGATAAAGCTTCTGTTTGTTTTGGGGGATTTTCAAACCTCTAAAAATACAGAGGCTTATAAAAACTGAACGATTCAATATTAAACCGATTAGAAATAAAGATAATCGTGATAAATACTTAAAAATATAAACTTATGTTTTGGTAATCTTGAACTTTACGTGACTAAATTCCTACCATAAAATTGTACTTGCGCATTATTTAAATTGAACGTACTTTCTGTTACTTGCTTAATCAGTGCATGGAAAAGAGATCGGCTTTCGGTTGCTGGAAAGAGGGAAATGCAATGGGTGACCAAACAATGTCCACACTCTAATGCTGTCCAGGTTACAGAGCAATACAAATGCAGACCAAAGAGGGTCAGCTACAGGGCAATACATTGGGTGACCAAAAAGGGTCGACACTCTAATGCTGGCTACAGGTTAATAAAATACTGACCAAAAAGGGTCTCTGGAGCTTGCTACCGGGAAATACAAATATCAAAAGCCACGCTAAACCAACGTCTTATCCCGGGCAACCTTCAAGGAACGTGCCTTGCTTAATCAGTGCATGAAATAGAGGAGCGGCTTTCGGTTGCTGGAAAGAGGGAAATATAATGGGTGACCAAAAAATGTCGACATTCTAATGCTGGCTACAGGGTAATACAACGGGTAACCAAAACGAGTCACTATGACGCTTGATAGAGTCCAATACAAATGCTGACCAAAGCGGATCAACACCTTATCCAGGTTACAGAGCAATACAATTACTGACCAAAAAGGGTCGGTATCCTGTTCAGGCCACAGGACAATACAAATACTGAGCAAAAAGGATCGGCACACTCTCGATGTTACAGGGTAGTAAATTACTGACCAAAAATGGCCTTTTTTATGTGGATTTCGTTACTTATGGAATTATTCTTGGCAGGAAAGTGGCAATTTTCTTATTTCAGCAATCATGAATTCCCCGTGGCCCTGTGACAAACTTCGTTCTTGGCAAAGCGGCCGCTGACTAAAACAATTACAATTCAGAGCGAGTGTTTATAGAAAAAATTGTATCTATTTTTTCATCGGAATTCGGTCAACAACTGGTGGCCAATAAAGGTCGGCATTTTGTTATTGGCTACAGAGTAATACAATTGCTGACCAAAGAGGATTGACACCCTTTCCAGGCTATATGGTAATACAATTACTGACCACTTTGTCCAGTCGACACTAATTTCATAACAGTCTTCAATCTGCAACTGGAAATACAGTTTCCTATTGCCAATTCCTTAAGCAAAATTCCCGAACCAAAAACGGACTAGAAATAATAATAAGATAGGTATAGCCAAAATGGCGGTATTTTGATGGATATATATATATATATATATATATATATATATATATATTCCGTCGTTAGGGCCTTTCCATGTATGGTTTAAGCAAGCTGATGCAGGTATACCATAAAGAGAGCTCAATGTGCCTAATTTAATTTTCTTTTATTTTATGATATTTTATTAATTTTAATTATTATGTTTTATTCCTTTACTTTATTGTTATTATTATTATTACTAGCAAATATATGCACCCTCCGGGTGCAAGTATTTAAGTTTTAATGTAATAAAATATTGTATTAAATTAGAAAGGCTAATGAAACTAAATAAGAATACAAATAAAAAGATTTGAAACAGAGGGAGTATAATAAAAGATTTGAAACAGAGGGAGTATAATAAAATATGGAACAACTGAAACTTACTCTTCCATCACTCTCGTCTTTCATTGTTATTTTTTCTAGTTTAAGTATTTAGTTAAAAGAGGAAGTAAAGAATAAAATGACAGTTATTTTATCTTGTTAATGGATTTCATTTAAGATTCATTGAAGAGATTTTTTCTTATATTCATTAAAATAAAACCAAACGATTAGAAATCAATAATACTAAGCACATATTTATTAAATTCGATTTTTTAATATTAATATGCAAATTAGCCTTCCCGTTCACACTGTAAACCGCTATTTGTTGTATATATAAATATAATTGCATGTTGTCAGTATGTAGACATAGTTAACAGTATTAATAATGTAAGACAATTTTATTAATAATTGAGGTTTAGATAAAAATAAAATCATGGAGAATGTGATGTCAATAACTAAGAGAATTGTGACTTGAGTAGGAATATAGTTTCGGTTACAGACAGAAAAACACACAATCTCCATTATAATAATATTTGTTATTTTTATTTGTTATTTTTATTTCTTTACTTTTATTTCTATATTGTTTTGTTATCTTTATTTTTCTATTTCTTCTTCTCTTCTTTTCTTCTTTTTGTCTTTTTATTATTTTTAGCCTTTAAATTCTGCTCATTTTGTATATACACTCTTACAACTATTTCCCCAAGGAATCTGCCTCAAGCTAAGCCACACCTCATCCAAAACATAGACCTCCCCGCCTCATCCAAAGAAACTAACCCTACCCATTCCAAAATAAGACACCAACCCTCCCTCCCCTAAATTGATAGATATAAAAGAGATGTTACTTTGGGAAATTCTCAGTAAGAGTCATGTTCTTGTGATTACCTGAAGATACCGTATTAATACGGTTGAAATAAATTATTGTAATGAAGCAAGTTTAGAGTCTTTCTTCATTTACTATATATATATATATATATATATAAAGAGTGTTCGGAATAAATTTGACATATTTATATTTTTCTCCGTAGGTTGGAGGTATTGACGAACACTAGGCATAATTTAAAAGCTTGGACTCTTCTTCATTCATATACGTGATGACAGATAGAATGGATGACTGGAACCCACCAGAATCATGGAAGAGAATATCTTGTATGATGATGATCTGCGCCGGCCATCAAAATAAGGAGATTATGGTGAACAAACTTGTTTTACAAAATGGTTTTCTGGTAGAGTCTTACCCCTCTACAGAGGTGCAGCCGGTGCATTCTAACGCCTCAGCCGACAGGGCGAAAACTAGTAAGTAAATACTTACTAATTTAGTTTATTTAGAATTTGCCAATGCTTAAGAGTTTGTTACAAAACAATCGCTGCCAAGCGGATTTATATGATCCTGAGGAAAGCTAGAAGAGTAAACCCCTAAAACAAATCTGGAGCCGGAGTCCCTAAGATGGAGTAACGCTGAATTTTAAGTTAATAAAATATTTCAAAATTTTTGATTCACAAAACTCGTCTCTCACTTTACTAACATATTGCAAAATTGTAAATTAGCATCAACTAAAATATTGCAAAACTTTCGACTCACCCAAGTTGTATTTCATTTTACCAAAATATTACGAAAATTCCGTTATGTTATTAAATATTGCAAAACTTTTGACTCACTCAAGCATATGCTGCCCTGTCGGATGAGGCATTAGAATGCACCGA